>MU551625.1:140902-164038 GCA_024362625.1 Silurus asotus
TAGTAGTAGTAGTAGTAGTAGTAGTAGTGGGTATTTCACTGCAGTGTGTGAGGTCTTCTACTCTGTGATGTGCCGAGGACCACCTTGAGGGCCGTCCTCTGGCTTACAGGGCCTCACTGTGAGTGTATTGGGCAACCCGGGAGTTGTCAATATCTCCCAGTATCCAGTGGAAGTCTATGGCAGCCCACTGGGTGCTTTGTATGCTTTTCTACTATCAGATTGCCCACTGGTAGAGGACTGTCTCAGTTACTTTTACAGGTGTACACCATTTAGGCTTTTCATCTTCATCAATAGGCAAAGCTGGACAAGAAGTATATAATCTTACACTAAGATTCTCCATTGGAATGTGTTAGAAAAACGGTTGTTCTTTTCTTTGATTATTTTGGTCAAGCTGAGTTTGATGGACACCAGCATGTTCATTTTTCTCATACTGGATTTTTCATCATTTCTTCTTCTTCTTCTTCTTCTTCTTTCGGCTGCTCCCATTAGGGGTCGCCACAGCGGATCATCCGTCTCCATACCACCCTGTCCTCTACATCTGCCTCTTTTACACCAACTACCTGCATGTCTTCCCTCACCACATCCATGAACCTCCTTCTCGGCCTTCCTCTTTTCCTCCTACCTGGTGGCTCCATCCTCAGCATTCTCCTACCAATATAATTCATGTCCCTCCTCTGCACATGTCCAAACCATCTCAATCTCGCCTCCCTCACCTTGTCACCAAAACATCGTACATGCGCTGTCCCTCTAATAAACTCATTTCTAATCTTATCCATCCTCGTCACTCCCAACGAAAACCTCAACATCTTCAGCTCTGCTACCTCCAGCTCCGCCTCCTGTCTTTTACTCAATGCCACTGTCTCTAAACCATACAACATCGCAGGTCTCACCACAGTCCTATAAACTTTCCCTTTCAATTTTGCAGATACCCTACTATCACAAATCACTCCTGTCACTCTTCTCCACCCACTCCACCCTGCCTGCACTCTTTTCTTCACTTCTCTAACACACTCTCCATTACTTTGCACTGTTGACCCTAGGTACCTGAATTCCTCCACCTTCTGAAGCTCTTCTCCCTGCAACCGCACCACTCCACTGCCCTCCCTCTCATTCACACACATGTATTCTGTCTTACTCCTACTGAGTTTCATTCCCCTTCTCTCCAGCGCATATCTCCACCTCTCCAGGCTCTTCTCAACCTGCTCCCTACTCTCACAACAAATCACAATATCATCCGCAAACATCATAGTCCAGGGAGACTCCTGTCTGACCTCGTCCGTCAACCTGTCCATCACCACTGCAAACAGGAAAGGGCTCAGGGCCGATCCTTGATGCAGTCCAACCTTCACTCTAAACCAGTCTGTCGTACCTACTGCACACTTCACTGCCGTCACACTGTCCTCATACATGTCCTGCACCACCCTCACATACTTCTCTGACACACCTGACTTCCTCATACAATACCACAACTCCTCTCTTGGCACCCTGTCGTACGCCTTCTCTAAATCCACAAATACACAATGCAATTCCTTCTGTCCTTCTCTATACTTCTCCATCAACATTCTCAAAGCAAATAAGGCATCTGTGGTGCTCTTCCTCGGCATGAAACCATACTGTTGCTCACAGATGGTCACCTCTTCTCTCAGCCTGGCTTCCACTACTCTTTCCCATAACTTCATGGTGTGACTGATCAACTTAATACCCCTGTAGTTACTGCAGGTCTGCACATCTCCTTTATGCTTAAAGATCGGTACCAGCACACTTCTTCTCCATTCCTCAGGCATCTTCTCACCTTCCAAAATCCTGTTAAACAATCTGGTTAAAAACTCCACTGCCATCTCTCCTAAACATCTCCACGCTTCTACCGGTATGTCATCTGGTCCAACCGACTTTCCACTCTTCATCCTCTTAATCGCTGCTCTCACTTCCTCCTTGCTAATCCTATCTACATCCTGCTTCACCAACTCCACATCATCCAACCTTCTCTCTCTCTGATTTTCCTCATTCATCAGCTGCTCAAAATACTCCCTCCACCTTCTCAACACACTCTCCTCACTAGTCAACACATTTCCCTCTCCATCCTTTACTGCTCTAACTTGCAGTACATCCTTTCCAGCTCGGTCCCTCTGCCTGGCCAATCGGTACAAATCCTTTTCTCCTTCCTTAGTGTCCAACCTCTCATACAGCTCCTCATATGCCTTTTCCTTGGCTTTCGCCACATCCCTCTTAACCTGCTGCCGCATCTCCTTGTACTCCTGCCTACTTTTCTCATCACTCTGTCTATCCCACTTCTGTTTTGCCAACCTCTTTCTCCTTATGCTCTCCTGCACTTCCTCATTCCACCACCACGTCTCCTTGTCTTCCTTTCTATTACCAGATGTCACACCAAGTACTTTTCTAGCTGCCTCCCTCATCACTCCTGCAGTAGTTGCCCAATCATCCAACACCTCCTTAACACCACTGAGCCTCTCTCTGACCTCTTCCCTGAATCTCACACTACAGTCTTCCTCCTTCAGTTTCCACCATCTTATTCTTCTTTCAGTCCTCACTCTCCTCCTCTTCTTCTTCACCTCCAAAACCATCCTACAGACCACCATCCTATGCTGTCTAGCTACACTGTCCCCTGCCAACACCTTACAGTCACCAATCTCCTTCAGGTTGCATCTCCTGCATAGCACATAGTCCACCTGTGTGCACCTTCCTCCACTTTTATACGTCACCCTATGATCCTCCTTCTTCTTAAAATAAGTGTTCACCACTGCCATTTCCATCCTTTTAGCAAAATCTACCACCATCTGCCCTTCCACATTCCTCTCCTTAAAACCATACCTACCCATCACCTCCTCGTCACCTCTGTTCCCTTCACCTACATGCCCATTAAAGTCCGCCCCAATCACCAACCGTTCCTTCCTAGGTACACCATCTACCACTTCATCTAATTCACTCCAGAATCTTTCCTTCTCCTCCATCTCACAGCCAACTTGTGGAGCATAGGCACTGATGACATTTATCATCATCCCTTCAACTTCCACCTTCACGATCATCACCCTATCAGAAACTCTCTTCACCTCCACTACACTCTTACTGTACTCTTCCTTCAGAATCACCCCTACACCATTTCTCTTTCCATCCACACCATGATAAAACAGTTTAAATCCACCTCCAATGTTTCTGGCCTTACTCCCTTTCCACTTGGTCTCCTGAACACACAGCATATCTACCTTTCTCCTCTCCATCATATCAGCTACTTCTCTCCCTTTACCCGTCATAGTACCAACATTTAAAGTACCAACCCTAACCTCCACTCTCCTACACTGCTCCTTTCCCTGCCGTCTCTGTAGACGTCTTCCTCCTCTCCTTTTCCTCCTTCGGCCAACAGTAGCCCAATTTCCACCGGTACCCTGTCGGCTAACGATACCTGTGGCGGTCGTTGTTAACCCGGGCCTCGACCGATCCGGTATTAAATTCTTATTTGTGATCCGCATATTTGATTTGGCACATGTTTTACGCTGGATGCCCTTTCTAACGCAACCCTTCCCAATTTATCCGGGCTTGGGACCGGCACTGAGAGTGGCTGGGGATGGTTTCCTGACCGGTGATCGAACCCTGGGCGCGGTGAGAGTGCTGCATCTTAACCACTAGACCACCAGGGAACCCTTTAATAAAATTATGCTTAAAAATCCATAATTTAATTTTAACTATTTTATTTTTATGAGAAAAGTCATTTAAAAAAAAAAACCAAACTTAAAAAAAAATGTTATGTTCACCTATTTTTTACTTTTACTAATACATTTTTACTTATGAGCATGAAAATTCGTACTATCATACGTTTTCTTGTAAATGTCAACTTTTTGTCAAAACATGGTCATGTGTGTACTTTTGTTTTGTTCACAAAGCCTTTCTATTGGTTATTCATAAAATTATGCTAATTATATACATTCTTTTTTTTAATAACTCCTTATTATACGTGAAAAATCAGTTAAAAACATTATTTTTAAAAAGTCATGTTTTTGACAAAACATTTTTAAATGTTTTTTTTTTTTATGTAGTTATTTCTTCCTTATTAACCCAGCCATTAGGGAGGCACAAGCCAGTGCATTCTTAGTGCCGGTCCCAAGCCCGGGTAAATGGGGAGGGTTGCGTTAGGAAGGGCATCCAGCGTAAAACATGCGCCAAATCAAATATGCGGATCACAAATAAGAATTTCATACCGGATCGGTCGAGGCCCGGGTTAACAACGACCGCCACAGGTATCGTTAGCCGACAGGGTACCGGTGGAAATTGGGCTACTGTTGGCCGAAGGAGGAAAAGGAGAGGAGGAAGACGTCTACAGAGACGGCAGGGAAAGGAGCAGTGTAGGAGAGTGGAGGTTAGGGTTGGTACTTTAAATGTTGGTACTATGACGGGTAAAGGGAGAGAAGTAGCTGATATGATGGAGAGGAGAAAGGTAGATATGCTGTGTGTTCAGGAGACCAAGTGGAAAGGGAGTAAGGCCAGGAACATTGGAGGTGGATTTAAACTGTTTTATCATGGTGTGGATGGAAAGAGAAATGGTGTAGGGGTGATTCTGAAGGAAGAGTACGGTAAGAGTGTAGTGGAGGTGAAGAGAGTTTCTGATAGGGTGATGATCGTGAAGGTGGAAGTTGAAGGGATGATGATAAATGTCATCAGTGCCTATGCTCCACAAGTTGGCTGTGAGATGGAGGAGAAGGAAAGATTCTGGAGTGAATTAGATGAAGTGGTAGATGGTGTACCTAGGAAGGAACGGTTGGTGATTGGGGCGGACTTTAATGGGCATGTAGGTGAAGGGAACAGAGGTGACGAGGAGGTGATGGGTAGGTATGGTTTTAAGGAGAGGAATGTGGAAGGGCAGATGGTGGTAGATTTTGCTAAAAGGATGGAAATGGCAGTGGTGAACACTTATTTTAAGAAGAAGGAGGATCATAGGGTGACGTATAAGAGTGGAGGAAGGTGCACACAGGTGGACTATGTGCTATGCAGGAGATGCAACCTGAAGGAGATTGGTGACTGTAAGGTGTTGGCAGGGGACAGTGTAGCTAGACAGCATAGGATGGTGGTCTGTAGGATGGTTTTGGAGGTGAAGAAGAAGAGGAGGAGAGTGAGGACTGAAAGAAGAATAAGATGGTGGAAACTGAAGGAGGAAGAGTGTAGTGTGAGGTTCAGGGAAGAGGTCAGAGAGAGGCTCAGTGGTGTTAAGGAGGTGTTGGATGATTGGGCAACTACTGCAGGAGTGATGAGGGAGGCAGCTAGAAAAGTACTTGGTGTGACATCTGGTAATAGAAAGGAAGACAAGGAGACGTGGTGGTGGAATGAGGAAGTGCAGGAGAGCATAAGGAGAAAGAGGTTGGCAAAACAGAAGTGGGATAGACAGAGTGATGAGAAAAGTAGGCAGGAGTACAAGGAGATGCGGCAGCAGGTTAAGAGGGATGTGGCGAAAGCCAAGGAAAAGGCATATGAGGAGCTGTATGAGAGGTTGGACACTAAGGAAGGAGAAAAGGATTTGTACCGATTGGCCAGGCAGAGGGACCGAGCTGGAAAGGATGTACTGCAAGTTAGAGCAGTAAAGGATGGAGAGGGAAATGTGTTGACTAGTGAGGAGAGTGTGTTGAGGAGGTGGAGGGAGTATTTTGAGCAGCTGATGAATGAGGAAAATCAGAGAGAGAGAAGGTTGGATGATGTGGAGTTGGTGAAGCAGGATGTAGATAGGATTAGTAAGGAGGAAGTGAGAGCAGCGATTAAGAGGATGAAGAGTGGAAAGTCGGTTGGACCAGATGACATACCGGTAGAAGCGTGGAGATGTTTAGGAGAGATGGCAGTGGAGTTTTTGACCAGATTGTTTAACAGGATTTTGGAAGGTGAGAAGATGCCTGAGGAATGGAGAAGAAGTTTGCTGGTACCGATCTTTAAGCATAAAGGAGATGTGCAGTCTTGCAGTAACTACAGGGGAATTAAGTTGATCAGTCACACCATGAAGTTATGGGAAAGAGTAGTGGAAGCCAGGCTGAGAGAAGAGGTGACCATCTGTAAGCAACAGCATGGTTTCATGCCGAGGAAGAGCACCACAGATGCCTAATTTGCTTTAAGAATGTTGATGGAGAAGTATAGAGAAGGACAGAAGGAATTGCATTGTGTATTTGTGGATTTAGAGAAGGCGTATGACAGGGTGCCAAGAGAGGAGTTGTGGTATTGTATGAGGAAGTCAGGTGTGTCAGAGAAGTATGTGAGGGTGGTGCAGGACATGTATGTGGACAGTGTGACGGCAGTGAAGTGTGCAGTAGGAACAACAGACTGTTCAGGGTGAAGGTTGGACTGCATCAAGGATTGGCCCTGAGCCCCTTCCTGTTTGCAGTGGTGATGGACACGTTGACTGATGAGGTCAGACAGGAGTCTCCCTGGACTATGATGTTTGCGGATGATATTGTGATTTGTTGTGAGAGTAGGGAGTGGGTTGAGAAGAGCCTGGAGAGGTGGAGATTTGCGCTGGAGAGATGGGGAATGAAACTCAGTAGGAGTAAGACAGAGTACATGTGTGTGAATGAGAGGGAGGGAGATTGAGATGGTTTGGACATGTGCAGAGGAGGGACATGTATTATATTGGTAGAAGAATGCTGAGGATGGAGCCACCAAAGTAATGGAGAGTGTGTTATAGAAGTGAAGAAAAGAGTGCAGGCAGGGTGGAGTGGGTGAAGAAGAGTGACAGGAGTGATTTGTGATAGTAGGGTATCTGCAAAAATGAAAGGGAAAGTCTATAGGTCTGTGGTGAGACCTGCGATGTTGTATGAATTAGAAACAGTGGCATTGAGTAAAAGACAGGAGGCGGAACTGGAGGTAGCAGAGCTGAAGATGTTGAGGTTTTCGTTGGGAGTGACGAGGATGGATAAGTTCAGAAATGAACTTATTAGAGGGACAGCGCATGTAGGATGTTTTGGTGACAAGGTGAGGGAGGCGAGATTGAGATGGTTTGGACATGTGCAGAGGAGGGACATGTATTATATTGGTAGAAGAATGCTGAGGATGGAGCCACCAGGTAGGAGGAAAAGAGGAAGGCCAAGGAGGAGGTTCATGGATGTGGTGAGGGAAGACATGCAGGTAGTTGGTGTAAAAAAGGCAGATGTAGAGGACAGGGTGGTATGGAGACAGATGATCCGCTGTGGCAACCCCTAATGGGAGCAGCCGAAAGAAGAAAAAGAAGAAGAAGAATACAGTACAGACCAAAAGTTTGGACACACCTTCTCATTCAAAGAGTTTTCTTTATTTTCATGACTATGAAATTTGTAGATTCACACTAAAGGCATCAAAACTATGAATTAACACGTGAAATTATATATGGAATTATATACAGTGGAACCCGGTTATGTCGATGTCGTAGGGGGTCGCCAAAAAGCATCGAGGTAACCGGTGATCGAGATAAACGAAAATCAAAATGGCGGCAGTATATTAACGTGCTTGAAATTTCTTTATGTACATGATGTGCGTTAATAAATGAGAATGTGCATGCACATGTTTTTGAAGGGTTTTTGGTGGTCTAGTGGTTAAGATGCAGCGCTCTCACCGCTGCGACCCGGGTTCGATTCCCGGTCAGGGAACCATCCCCAGCCACTCTCAGTGCCAGTCCCAAGCCTGGATAAATTGGGGAGGGTTGCGTTAGGAAGGGCATCCAGCGTAAAACATTTGCCAAATCAAAACATGCGGAGGATCTGCTGTGGCGACCCCTAACGGGAGAAGCCGAAAGAAAGTTTTTTTTACAACAGCGTTGCCGAGATTTGTTTGATGAAGGCATGCTAAAAAATGTACATACATTTGTTCACAACAAAAGGCATAAGTGCACCAACTAACAGCAGAGATTTACCAGTATACAATACAAACCAGCGTCCATTCTCCATACAAACCTTTATTATATTCTCCAACATTATAAACACAGAGATCGCTCAAAAAAAAAACAAACCTAAAAAAACAGCGGCTGCACAGTGCCGTCTCACGTTTAGTCCACATGTGGAAAAAAAGTAAAATAAACAGTAACTAAGTTTCTGAAAACTTATATCCATCAGGCTGAAGTAATCCACACAAACACACAAAGCAAAGGGTCCGAAAAAACTTCCGCGATGCCAAGGGGGAGATAAGCTGAGAGAGAGAGAGAGAGAGAGAGAGAGAGAGAGTTTGTGAATGGAAAAATAGGGAAATTTAAAAATACCAGAAAAAAATACCGGAAGCCAGAAAAAAAACCCGGAAGATCCAAAACCGAACCCGAAACCAAAAACAAGGGACAGAAAAGTCCCAAATGTGAACGGCCGAAGGGGGCGTGGCAGGTGCTTTCTCGGCCGCTTTCTCTGAAGCTCCCGGCTTCAACTCCTTACCGAGCGCGCGCGCGTCGCTCCTTACCGAGAGAGCCGTGCTCCTTACCGAGCGCACGAAGGAGTTGAAGCCAGGAGCGTCGCGCTTCCCTTCGTAGCATAACATTTAACAAAAAAATGCATATGTGCACTTACTAACAGCAGAGGTTCACCAGTATACAATACACACACCTGTAGTATCTGTAAGGTTTGATTTTCCCGCCACTTTCGCGAGTTCTTCTGCAGCTGCACAGCGCCGATCGACATAACTGACGTTAAAATGTATAATTTTTCCCCCCTTGTGCTCGAGATATTAGGGTTCTGCGACATAACCGATAAAAAATCGAGAAGCGAAATCGAAAAAGCGAGAATTTGGCGGTTCCACTTCAAAAACGTCAACTTAATAGGGTTGTCGAGGTAACCGAGGGCGAGATAAGCGGGTTCCACTGTACATAACAAAAAAGTGTAAAACAACTGAAAATGTCATCATCTAGGTTCTTCAAAGTAGCCACCTTTTGCTTTGATTACTGCTTTGCACACTCTTAGCATTCTCTTGATGAGCTTCAAGAGGTAGTCACCTGAAATAGTCTTCCAACAGTCTTGAAGGAGTTCCCAGATAGATCCTTGGCACTTGTTGGCCCTTTTGCTTTCACTCTGCAGTCCAGCTCACCCCTAAACCATCCCGATTGGGTTCAGGTCCGGTGACTGTGGAGGCCAGGTCATCTGGCGCAGCACCACATTACTCTCCTTTTTGATCAAATAGCCCTTGATGCCTTCAGTGTGACTCTACAATTTTCATAGTCATGAAAATAAAGAAAAAAACCCTTTGAATGAGAAGGTGTGTCCAAACTTTTGGTCAGTACTGTATATATATATATATATATATATATATATTATAGATTCCTTTTACGAGACGCGTCTCACTGTATGTTTGTCTCTTCAGACACAGGAAGTCCCCTGTAAATACTCTGACTTCTCCAAGCAGCTCGTCTCCTACCTCATGAGCCTCACATAAAGATAAATATAGAGCACATAGTGTTTGAGCAGCTTTATGTTATAGGTTACAGAGGGATTTCTGTTCAAAACCAGGGAATCAGGAGAAGAAGGAAAAATATGAAGAGATCAAGAGGAAGAAGATGAAGAGAAAATGTTATGGACTCGTCTCTGAGCAACAGTTTAAAGTCTTATCTCACTTGTTCCTGTTCAGTATCTCACCTCAGGCCTGGGGAAATTAAAGATTCTTGTAGATTATGTGTTGTGTATACAGGAGAACATCAGCTGTAGGAGAACCATGGAATAAATGACTAAACAAGGATTTGAATATCAAGATTAAACAGAAAGAAGGAAGTTGTTTTTGCTGATAACTGATCAAATGTTACACTAGGGCACTTTGTATTTGTGGAAGTGGTGTTACTAATCTCACGTGTAAACATTTGAATTGTTATTATGCCTGGTTAGTCTAAAAACATTTATAGAACTGACTAACAGAAAGTGTTTTTTTTTTTCATGAATCACCTTAAATCAGCGTTACATTCATGGCATGTCAGCTATATGGGTGATGGAGGAAAAGTCTTGTTGAAGTTTGTCACTTTTTTTGTTTCTTGTCATTATTTGTTGTCCTCCCCATGTGCTGCTGTACACAGGTGAAAAGAAACATCCATTCCACACCAAGCTTTTTACAGAAATGACCAACTATTTATTTTATTACTGCTGAGATGATTTTATAGGCATCTAGTTTCTTATTTTAATACCAATATAAAAATCCTATACATATTATGGTGTAGTCGTGGACCAGTTGAGAGAACACTAAGTGCTTGTAAAAAGACTGGGGGCAGATCAAAATCAATCACATCTTTCATTAATGTTTTTTCTTTTTTAAATACATTTTTGGATTTGATTGTATTCAATAAAAAATATGTATTACAGTTAATTTACCTTAGATGATTATGATTGAAGGATGATAAGAGACTATAACTACTACCATGTGTTTAAGTAAAAAAAAATGTTTTCAGAGTTCATAGAAGGTAAGTACAATGAATAATCTAAGGAAAATTGTTAGTGTTAAGATGGTTTTCACACTGTTTTACACACATTCCTTTGTCTGCTCAGTGTCTATAGAATATTTATGATGTTAGACTGTAAGGTAAACAGGGAGTCTTATCTGGACTCACACATCTCCAGCTAGTATATCCTCTTGTCTAAACAGGAAACAACTAAGTCAGGTTTCTTTTCTCTGTATGTATATAAATACGTTCTGCTACCTGCAATAAACAGAAGAGGAAGAACATGCATGTGTATTTCCTCTTCCCTGATATTAGAAAGGCACCACGGGCATAACAGGTTATATGGCAAACCTCTCCAAGAATTAAGTTTCGTTTGGGCATGATAAAAATCTAACAGTTTTGGTGTCAGAAGTGGGATACTTTCAGCAATATCCAAAAAGGGAAATCATGCATCAAAGTAAGTTTTAAGATACTTCCTTGTTTGCGGGGATTGTCCCGTATGCCAGACAATAGGGCTGCATATGTTTTCATGTCTTGGTTATGCATTAATTGTTTAATGATAATTTCCTTTGGTGGGATGATTTCGTCGCGACATTGGTTTCCTCACCTTAGATATAAGATGCAAGATTAGAAGACGTTTTTACTGTCTGTCTAATATAGGCGATGTTGTCTGAAGTATCCAAAAGAATCCATGATAATTTTCATATGCCCGAAAAAAATAGATAAATGAAAAATTAATTGTTAAAAAAAAAAAAAAAAAAAAAAAAGGGAAAAAAAGGAAAAAAAAAAAAAAAATTTTTAAAAAAAAAAAAAAAAAAAAAAAAGTGAGAGAAAAGGAACTAAAGAAAAATGGACATTTTGAAAAGACTTTAAAATTTTTCGAAAGACCAATCTTGTTTTGGCTTAATGGTCTATTTTTTTTTCTCCTAACTTACAAAATTTTTAATCCAATTGGAGAGACTGGATTACCTTTTTTGTTTGAAGACTGCGATCCCCCTGGTGCCTTGCGCAGCTGTATTGTCTAAGTGTTATGTGTTGTGTCTATCGTTTGTGTATTAAGTGTTGTGTGTCTGTTCTTTGTTCTATGTAAAGAAGATGGGTCATGACATTTCTCGCTTATTGCCGGAAGAAAATCCCAAAGATTGGATGTATAGGAATTGTGCCGGTTATGGAACTAATCCTTATTTATATACTGCAACAGGAAGTGGTGCATTCCAGCCTCAGCACAAAACTCAAGGAGGAGGTCCTAGGAAAAAGGGGAAGTTCTTTTTTTTGGGAATAGATAGATTTCCAATTTCATGTCCTGTAACTCACCTTTTGCCTGTAGTGACACAGACTGGTACAGATTTTTATTATAGCTTTACAATAATTTCAAACTCGCCTTTAAACCTTTTAGGAAGAGATATGATGCATAAAATGGGAATGGAGATTCTGTTTTTTAAAACCAATGTTTCACTGTCTTTTTCTTCTGTCCTCATTATATGATGTTTTCACCATTATATGCACGAACGTGGTGGTACGGCTCCGGGGATCCTAGCCCAGGAACACAGTGACAGATATCGCCCTGTTGCGTATCTTTCCAAATCTTTAGACAACATAGCACAAGGGTTGCCCTCGTGCTTGCGTGCAGCGGCTGCTGCGACTCTGATGGTCCGGGATGCTGAGAAAACAGTGCTTTTGGCAACGTAAAACTTAACTATTAAGCCTCTTATCAGCCGCATTCAGCTGTAGTAGCTCTGCGTGATCTGCTAAACAATAGTGACTTCGATGGTTTTGACGACACACATGACTGCCTTAAACACATTGAACAAGAGACCTCTTGTAGGCCCGATCTTTTAGATAAGGCCCTGGAAGAGGGGGATTGTCTATATGTAGATGTTCATGTTCAAAACCTTCTGATGATGTGTATTTATGTGGATATGCGGTTGTGAGATTACCTGATGTAATAGTTGAAGCTAAATCATTACCATACACATCAGCATAAGCTGCAGAGTTGGTCGCACTTACAAGAGCATGTCAGTTGTCTGAAGGTAAAGTAGTGACTATATACACTGATTCTTAATATGCTTATGGTGTTGTGCATGATTTTGGCGAAACATGGAAGCAAATAGACTTCAAAACAGCAGATGGAAAGCCCATAGCACATTTTTATCTCATAGGCGACCTTTTAAAAGCTGTTCAACTTCCTGCCAAAGTGGCCATAGTTATATATATATATATATATATATATATGCCACCTGTAGGAAATTTGAGATACCTGTTGGTTATAGTAGACAGATTCAGCAAGTGGCCGGAAGCATTTGCATGTGTGACAGAGTACGTTAAAATGGTTGTCAAAATACTAACAAAAGAGATCATTTCTAGGTTTGGTATTCCTAGTGTGATTGAACATGATAACGGCACACCTTTTGCTTTGAAGGTTACACAACTTTTGGCTAAAAGCTTAGTATTTTAATATTCCCTATCACCCACAGTCAGCTGAAGTGGTAGAGAGAACAAACAGAACCATTAAGAAACATGTTAATAAAGCCTGCATTGAAACATGCTGAAATTAGACCGTTGTTCTCCCGGTAGTACTTGCAGAAATGAAAATGACCCCATCTTCAACAAAACTAACCTTTTAAAAGTTTTGTGTCCTAACCTTTCCTGACCTCATGGGTCAGGGGACGCACTAGCATTTTTCTCTTAGGTAACCTGGAAGTGATGGTGGACGACTACATTTATGCCCTGGTTGAGAAAATGAATTCTATAAGTGCTGATGTCTCACTAACTCTTCCTCTGCCTACAGATAAGCCAACACACCCTTTTGTGTAAGAAGTCTGAAGCCTACCAAGGTCGTTGAGCCGAAGTATCTGGGTCCAGCGAATGTTCTAGCTGTAACCAGAACTGGAGTTCTGACTGATTATCAGCCACAGTGGATACACGCAAGCAGGATCAAAACAGCACCCACTTATTCTGTGCACTAACTGGTCTGTTGGCCTAAGAAGCCTACCTAAGTGAGTATTTAGGGCTGAAACAGTTGAGAGGCCACGGAAAGCTCTTTTCTTTATAGTAGAAAGGGGCCACCTCCGGGGTGAAGATCTTACTCACTTAACTGTTTAGTTTAGCTCACCCTGATTCCTGCTCTAGGTCTAAATTATATAACTAAATGTGCATAGTTGTAACTAGACTCCGAATTTTTCTTATTCTCTTTGAATACATTATTCAGTGAGAAGAGATTGTACCTGTATATAATACTGCTAATAGACATACTGAACAAGCACTGAGAAACAAATGTCTCATGACGTCTTGGAGAACTTGAAACAACTGAACAAAGTTTTTTTGAGAAGATTAAGAGTTTGTTTACGAGTGTTGAACACTATTTTGTTTTAGGATAGATTCTTGTATTGATTGTTGGAATTATACTTTGTATGTTGCCATGTTTGATGACAATGGTAAGACAGGCCATAAAGGTCTCGATTGGAGTGGTGATGATGAAGGATTATATGCATGTAGGGAAAGAATGAAATGAAATCTGTATGTTTTTGCTTGTCTTTATCTTTTCATTTGCAGATTATCATCAGTTCTGTTACCCGGATGAACATCCTATGTTCTGGTGTGTGATGCAAATTCATTAATGATTTAAAGTGGCCATTGTTAGTGTTAAGATGGTTTTCACAGTGTTTCACACACATTCCTTTGTCTGCTCAGTGTCTATAGAATATTTACAATGCTAGTCTATAAGGTAAACAGGGAGTCTTATCTGGACTCACACATCTCCAGCTAGATAGTTTCCTCTTGTCTAAACAGGAAACAATTAAGTCAGGTTTCTTTTCTCTGTATGTATATAAATACGTTCTGCTACCTGCAATAAACAGAAGAGAAAGAACATGCATTCTGTGTGCTGTGTATTTATTCTTCCCTGATATCAGAAAGGCACCACGGGCATAGCAGGTCGTATGGAAAACCTCCCCAAGAATTAAGTTTCATTTGGGCATGATAAAAATCTAACAAAAATGAAATAAAGTCTGTTAAAAGTGCAGTGTTGTCAGGAAACAGAAGGAAGCGAGGCCAGGTAGCATGAATTAATGATTTATTTTCTAATAGCTTGTAAGAAAAACTGAAGAGGACAACGAAGATCGTAATGAAGAAGTTTATAACAGCGTAGCAGTGACAAAATACACGAAGCACTTTGGGTTCAACGGAGTCAGAAAGAACCCAGAGCAAACTCTGCCCAGATATTTTATATTGTTCTTCCCTTTGAAGTATAGACCGGAGTTATCCTTTAAATGTAAATTAGATATAGGACATGCGTGAGGAAACAAAAGGCTGGGGAAGACCATTCTCGGGGGCGGAGGTCAGCAGGTGGTAATCACTGGTATTCGCACCTTTGCTGGTGCCGGCCCCGCAGTAGGTCAGGAAGGGGTATTGTGTGAATGATAATCATGGTCTTAGATACCTTTTGGTTAGAAATGGTCCTTGAAGGTTTGCTGTTTCTCCCAGACTGATTCAATCAAGACTATACTTAGTATTGATACAACTGAAATTCTACATAACTACTTTTGTGAAATGTAAGCCGTTTGCGGATGAGCTTATTTTGATATAGCGTAGGGTGGAATCTGGGTTGAGGCAGTCTGTAATTCTTACAAGCTCATAACACACGTCTGACACGCGCTAATCACGTGTTCTCTCATTCTCTATTTTCAAAGCACTTCTACTCTTAATGGTCGCTTTGAGTATAACAACAACAGGTCACCACATGCAGTACAAACTAATTACACCTCAAATTAAACCCCACATTTTTTATTAAAATCACATTACAACCTGCAAACACGTGTTTTCTATTAAATAATACAATTCTAAATATTTTTATACCCTACTGTGTCTAAACAGAGGAGCGCTATAGGAACTCGTGTAGGGTTTACAATCACACACCACTTCACTTGTCTTAACATCACCTGTTTTCAGCTTCGCGTCTGCGTATGAATCATTGAAGCCCCGCCTATTTTGTGACATCGGTATCCCTGATAGGTCATATTTCTCGGTAAACGCACCGAAGAAAACGCCGCCCTGGATTCGCTTTTATTGTCATGACAACTTTGTTGCGCTGCAGTTTAACACAAACATTTACTGACCACAGCAATGAAGCGCAAACTAACAGCTGAAATGTTTTTAATTGTTTTTAGTGATAAGCGTCACTGTTTTGAACAATCCGCTCTCCAAAACGGCAAAAAAGATTTTCTGTCAACTTTATTCAACTTTATTGTCATTGTACAGAGAACAAGTACAGAGACAATGAAATATAGTTATCATTTAGTTCCTAAAACCCCATTAAATATGAATCTGTCATGCAGGAAATATAAAATGATTTTGTACTGACTGAGTATTGCAGCACTTATAAAATATTTGTACTACAACATTGTGTGTGTTTAAGACTGGTGCAGTTTTGCATGACTCTGTTCTGTTCACTGTTTTAACTAGAAGTTTATAATGATTTCTGTTTAACTTAAAGTTTTTTTTTTTATTTTGTAGATAAATTTAACATTGCAAAGTGCAGAGATAAAAAAGGCAACATCTAAAGGCCAATGAATGCCTACATGGTTTGGGCGAGGAAACAGCGGCCCATCTTTTCCAAGGCTAATCCAAATAGCAGATCTGCAGAGATCAGCATGCTGCTTGGAATCGACTGGAACAAACTGAGTGAAGAACAGAAGAAACCCTACTACACTGAATCATGTAGGCTTAAACGGGAACACAAACAGTTGTTTTCTGGTAGGTGAACTTTCTTTATAGACAAATGGCGAAATATCAAAACAAACGCATTGATTCTGACACTTTTATTGTTTTTATGTTGCTTCTTACTCTTTAATTTCTTCTTTTCTATCATGTAGATTGGGTTTATAAACCGCTTCCAAATAAGGAAAGGAGAAAAAGCAGTTCGCAGAGTAGTGACTCACAGAGGAGACCTGATCATCAACCAAACCACCATATAGTCATGAACACGCCAGAAGAAGTACCAGTCAATGACCTCGTGCCTGAAGTTAGTGATCAGTTCCCCGGCCTTAGCCACCAAGAACTGCTGTCTCCTAAAGACATCTGCTTTGATCCTCCTCTTTTCCCTTCTGTTTCTGAGTCAACGTTCTGCCACACCAAGTGAGTTAGTAAACTGCATTGGAACAGTTTCAGGAGAATGACATGCAAATAAAGTTTCAATCTGCATCTTAAATAATCGCCATAATCGCCATTTATTTACTTTAATATGCAGCTAAAATTGTGCACTTCTGTTTACAGCACCTGCAATGGGTCTGACTGTACAAGCAGTGAGGTTCAGGTCGAGGACGAGGATGAAATCACTTTGCTCAACAACGACACCTTTTCTACATTAAATGAGCATTATGGTTTTTTAACCAGTCTGGAGCACAGAATCATACTGAAAACCCCCACAAGAGCACAGAGATCCTGGATTCTGTACCAGCCTTTGATGTTGACAGCTTCGAAGATCTGTTGAAGAAACTTGAAGAGATGGAATAGAGGATTCAGGGAAAGAGGAAGATAATGAAATTCAAATGAATCATGTACTTTAGTGTGCATGTTGTTTCACCATTTTCATTTTTTACATTTATTTAAATAAATAAAGATTTTGAATTTCAATCATGTCTCTTCATCACAGAGAGCATTCAATGATGGCATTTTTTTTCTTGAAATCAACTTTAGTAAATTCAGTGATGTTTGATGTCCTTAAAGAAAATAAATTTAAAAGAAACTGAAGTTGAGGTATTTTCTTGGAGCTTTAGTGCTTTGTTCATTTTGAGCTCTTAAAGCAATATAGCTGACAGTCAATGTGGGGCAGAACCTGATTCACTTAAACATCTGTACTTCATAATTGAGCACATGGATTTGCACAAAAAAAGTGGATGATCTTTCATCTTTCAGCAGTCATCCTGACAGGGTTAACACTGGAGTTACCTCACAACACCTGAACACTACTGCTGGATGGAGCAGCGGGTGCGTGCACGAGTGGCGGTTGGTGAATGGAGGGCTGATGGGTTATATGGCTATTGGGACTAATCAGTGTGATCTGTTTTAGTGACTGGTGATGAGGAGAAAAAGGAAAAAGAAACTGAGCCGAGCTGAGCACGTGTGTGTGTGTGTGTGTGTGTGTGTGTGTGTGTGTATTCGTTCCTCACTGCAAAGTTTGTGTTAAATGCAGTGATGTAAAGTGTTTGAGTAAATGTACTTCGTTACTGTACTTGAGTAACTATAAGTGACTTCCTGTCTGATGAACTGTTCTGTATTGGTCCTGTTTACTTCAATAGTAAGGAATGTAGACCTGAGATCCTGATTATTGGTCTTTTATTACCAATCAGGCAGTGATTTTTAGCCTTTTTTGAGGCGTGACTCATTGTTTACATGAACAAAACACAGTGCATGTAGGGGTACGGCCTCAGGAGCCCTGCAGTAAGTGTGCTGTGTGCATTTGATTGATGAATGTGCAGGTAGAAATTCAACTGAAACTGCATTAAATCTGGTTGATTATCAAGCAATTGATTTTTAACTACATTTAGGTTGCCTGTTATAGGATAACTTGCAATTTTGTTAGTTCCAACTTTATTTTCATTAATTCCTGTTAATACCTATATTTTCCAGATAATTCCAATGGGAAGTTTCTTGAAAATTCCTGCAACCACATTCTTAGGAAATACATGAGCTGTTCCTTGGGCACAGGGATATTTTGCCTGCCTTTTTTTTTTTGTCTTTTAAGTTTTACATTGTTCTGATATCAGATACCCCAGGAATTTTACCTGTTGTACAAACTGCAGTTTAGACACAGAAGCTTTGTGAAGATCCTCTATAGTTATTTGGAGAAAGAGTTGGGTGTCATTATGCCATGGCTTGGGAAGACAGGATGTTGTTAATAAATGTGAACTAATTTAATGTCATACAGTGTGTCTGTGTTGTACATTAAAGTGGGGTTCAGTTCCTACCTGTGTTTTTCTTGTTCTTACCTCTGCTTCAAATTCTATGAAAACCGATTTACAGTAATTTTCTTTTCTCCCTTTTTCTTTTTCTGTCTTCTATTTGTTTCAGTGTTTCTTTGAGCCTACAACATACAATACAATACAATACAATACACTACAATACAGGTGTAAACCTACCTGTCATGATGATTGTATTTGTAAATTATCCGCTAGGTGGCAGTAATGGCAAACTTACCGGTAAGCTGTGGAAGAACTCATGTAGAAGTAATGATGTTACAGTGCAGTTGTGATGGAGTAAAAGAGATGTTCCTCACTAAGAATCATACAGAGAGAGAAGACAATTGTGTCTTGTTGGTGATGTATTTTATCTAAACAGTGTATTTTCAGTCTGTGGTAACGTTTTTTTTTTTTTTTGCAGACTTTCCTGATGCCCCCAAACTGATTATGATGATGGTGACAGCATGGCCAAGTGTTTTGTCTTGTGACGGCTCTTTATGCCGAGACCTTTACATAGTCAGCAAACTGAAAGCATTATATTAGATTTGCTCAGCAAGTATCTGCACTGGGATGAGGTAAGTAGATGAATCTCAGTGTTCCTTTCAGTTCCATTGTTTATTACTGGCAGGCCAGAACAGTCATCGAACATCTTTTTTCACCAGGACTTTTCATGTATTTTACTGCCTACTTCTAAAAACAGGAGTGATGTGGTCATATTTCCTAGATCTAGTGAGGACTCTTGCTGCTGCATTCTGAACTAACTGAAGCTCATTTATGCACTTACTTACACACCCAGACAGTAAAGCGTTACAGTAGTCTAATCTAGATGTAATAAGAGCATCAACTAGTTTTTCTGCATCCTGTAATGACATCATATTTGTAATTTTAGCAATATTTCTAAGGTGAAAGAAGGCGATCCTGGTGATATTATTCACGTGAGCCGTAAAGGAAAGACTCGGGTATAATAATAACACCAAGATCTTTAACTGCTGTACACGCTGAAACAGAAACACCATCCAGAGATGCTATGTAATCAGAAAGTTTGCTTCTATGGTTAAGGTTACGGTTAGTCATGTGATGGAAATGTCTTTGCAGGCGGACGAATGCTATTTGTTCTGTTATTGAACTAGAAACAGTGAATGTTGAGATGTTTGGGAACTGATTATCGCCTGTATATATGCAGGTCAGGGGTTTTTTCATGCTGGAACACCATTTATTACAATGAGACGATGATGTCAGATGACGAGCCAAACCACAGAGACGAAGCTGACTGAGGTGAACCACTCATACTAACCCAGAAACAGAGTAGGAACTTTCTGACCAGCTGCTGGTTTTGCACAAACAGAGTAAAGGTTTTTTAAAGCAATATTTTTAAGGAGACAGAATGTTTTATGTTACAGATTTTTCTGGAACTGTAGAATCGAGTCATTTCCCAGGGAATCTATGGATTCAAAATCAATTAAACCAAAACCAGTGAATCGAGTCTTTATACCTTTATTTTGACCAATATTTTGAAATTAATAAACTCTCTTATACCGAGTTACTTAAACTGAATCTCGGAGTCAAGATTATCGAAGCAAATCTTTTTTAACTGAATGGACCGAGAAATGTAAATAATTTTATTGAATTAAATTGTTATTTTGTAATGTTTTGAATGCCAAAGTGTTGCTTTTGATGTTTTGTAACTAACTGAGTTTCTCAAAAGTTATATTTGAACAGTAGATGTTATAAGGCTGCATTTTAACTAAACCTTTTGCAGCAATCAATAGTTTTGATCAGTTTAACTTCTGTTCATGTACAATTGGGTTAAAAGAGAATTGGGTTTTGTCACATTTTTCCAAAATTTTATCATGTGGATTTTAATACTTAGTTAAGAACTAAATGTCAAACACTTGTATGGTGTGTGTTTACATGCTGAATCTAAACCTGCCCAGAGCGTTGCAAATTCTCTCCAGTGCTGCCATTTCCTGTTCCTCATGAATTATTGAGGAATCTGGTTATAAAGCGAGTGATGTCTTGTTTGGGATTTTTTTTTTCCTAAATTCACTTTTAAATTCCAAAGTTTCCTCCAGCTCAACAACATGTTCCTTCAGTCGCTCTCGTTCTCTCATCAAATTAATTTTCTTGTGCTCTTCTTCAAAGTGGTTAAGGGGAATCCTGGAGCTTCCTGGTGATTTGGAGATGTAATGTTATCATTTCCTCCATGTTTAGTTTGGCCTTCTTTTTTCTTTCTCTATTTTCTTTCTCTCAAATTCCAATGCAACCTCAAGCACAGCAAGACGTGTCTCCACTCGCTCTCGGTCTGCTATCAAAGTTTTATTCTCGTGCTCGCAATGATCCCGAGAATCCTGAAGCTCCCTGAAGGTTTGAATCTGTACCATGTTCATTTCCTTTATGTTGAGTTTGGCCTTTTTTTCCTTCTCTCTTTTCAAAGTGACCTCAAGCTGAGCAACACGTTTCTGTTTTTGTTCTCTCGACCCACCTCTCTCTCTCTCTCTCACGTTCTATATGTTTTCTCCGGTCTCTATCTGTCTCTCTCTCTCTCTCTCTCTCTCTCTCTCTTTCTCTCTCTCTTACACACATACACTCACTATGTGCATTCACACATTACAGAGGTAAAAAGCAGATAAAATATCATAGCGTCTTTAGAACTTTTCTGTTCTGAGAGAAGAGCGATATTACAGTCATAAATAAGATAAAAACGGCTGTAAACTGTGTATAAAGCAAATGAAGGTCAGCGGGACCCCATGCTCTCTGAGGACGGACCGGGGCTAGCTTAGCATGCTAACTTCAGTAGATATCAGAATCAGAATCAGGTTTATTGGTCAAGTGTGTTGACACACACAAGGAATTTGGTTCTAGCTGATTGCGTATAGACATAAATAAAACCTATATATGACAAAACAGACAAGACAAGACAAAAACAGACTATACAAGACAATACAGACAATATGAGACAGTATAGACAGTGTGGGTAATAAATAGGGATACAGATCAGTAGTGTACATAAAGTGTGAGAGTGCATTTTTTCTGCCCAGTTTCTGATTCTTGTATGGCACAAGTCCTAGAGCAGGGGTGGCCAACCAGTCAGAGACCGAGAGCCACATTTTTGACTGTGTCACCGCAAAGAGCCACATCATACACATGAGCACACATGAACATCCCCATCCCGTCCTCTTACACACACACACACACACACACACACACACACACACACACACACACACACACACCTCTGCTCAGCCAGATTTGTTGTAAATGTCACACACCAACATAATGACAGAAATTGACTCCTACAGTTCTAAGACCACAGGACAGTCATTTTCAAAAATGAACACTGTACTGTCTCACACACAAACTCTTAGTTTAACTAAGTCCACAAACAAAAATATAATAATTTACAATAGCGTTTTTCTTTTACTACGCATGTTACTTAGTGGGACTTTTGGCATCCTTTCCTTGAACAATCCCCTTCAAATCTGCCTCGTTTTCCATTCCTTTGTTGCCACTGTTGTCAGTCAGAACAGATCGATGCTTTGATTTCACGTGTTTCAGGGTGGAAAACACAGACTTTGTGTTTTTTTTATGTGTTCAATATTTTCGTCAAACGCGCATGTGCGTGAGATGAATATACCGCAGGGGGGGCAATTAATTTTTACAAGTGGCCACATGAGAAAGCTGGATTGTGTCAGAGGGCCACACCAACAATAATATTTTAGGGATGCACCGAAATAAAAAATTCTATTCAAAAGGCAATGAAATCCATATTTTTTTGTGTTATGACTTTGCCTTGGCACCATCACTGGGAAACTTTCCTGCCTTTTTAAAAACGTCCTCTACAGATGGAGTGCGCATGCTCGGATTGACTTAACTGTTCTGCGCCGCGTTCTTCTCATATTTAGAATGCAATCGACCGACTTGGAGAAACTCTTTGCAGATACACCCCCTCTTGAAATTTCAGCATTGCATGTTTTGCAAATCGCTCTCCTCACACCGCAGACATGTTGCTCTTATCCAGATAACCGTGTGCTGCTGCGCTTTTTTATTGCGTCATTACAATTGTGTTTTAGTGATTTGGGTATTTCCGAAAATTCTCGGTGCATCCCTGTAATTTATGATTGGCCTCATGCCAAGGTCTGATATACCGTATTAAACTTAAGCAAAGCGAACACGCACATTACAAATCAAACACACACAAACTTCAAAAGGAACGTAAGAGCTGCATGAAACCAGCCAAAGAGCCGCATGCGGCTCGCGAGCCGCGGGTTGGCCACCCCTGTCCTAGAGAGTGGGCAGGGGAGCACCAATGATTTTTTCTGCTTTTTTAACTGTTTTCTGCAGTCTGTTTTTGTCCTGTTTTGTTGCTGCTCCAAACCAGATGGTGATGCATCAACTGCATCAACAGCTCCTGTGGCAGACTGTACTTCCTTAATTGACGTAGAAGGTACATCCTCTGCTGGGCCTTTTTTAGAATCGAGTTTATGTTGCATTTCCATTTAAGGTCTTGGGAAATGGTAGTGCCCAGAAACTTGAAGTTCTCCACAGACAACACAGGGATGTTGGATATTGTGAGGGGGAGTAGTGTTGAAGGGTGTTTTCTAAAGTCCACTGTAAGGTCCAAATGACTGTGTGTGCACTTCATCTAACATGTAATGTATTAAAACAGCGAGGCAAGTGCTGATCCAGCCGGAGACGAGAAATCCCAGGTTAAAAAGTACAAGCTGGAGGGCGAAAGCCCAAGGACCCCGGCCCCACATCACACCCACCCACAACTAATCAAAACCATACATGGTAGGGACCAGTATGCTACAGCCAGCCCGGGTCCAG
>MU551625.1:164052-180271 GCA_024362625.1 Silurus asotus
TTTTTATTTATTTTTGTTGTATTTTGATGTTTTCAATTTCAAGTCCACTGTAAGGCGGGGAACCACCCACTGGTCCAACGGCGGTTTCCAGAGGCGTGGCGAAGGATTCTCGCGCGTTCTAATCTTTCCTTTCACATTAGATAATAAGATTTGGATTAATGTATTACTTCAATTTTGTTATTGACCTCTTATCTGACTCCATTTAGATAAAACAATAAATATTTGCATAGGTTGTTATTTTACTCATAGTATAATTGTGATGGATGTTTGTCTAGTTATTCTGATTAAGCTCTGGCATTACACTCGTTCATTCGGTTCACACAGTCGCACAAGATCCTAGTATAGGCCCTATAATTAATATACTGGTCAACGGTCATAAGCAAATCAGTATTGGTCGCTGCCAGAGGTTGAACTATATGCTTAAGCGCCGCTTTCTGCGTGCTCAACTTTAAACATACTTTATTTAGTCCCCTTAGAGGTGACACTTAATTATTACAACAATTATTTCTATCCACATTTAATGAATAGAATAATATTGAAATAATCAGTGGTTGAGGCTGACCCTATTTAGAGTGATCAGAAATGTTACTCTAAACGGAAATACATATTGTTAGCCTCCACGCTTCTAAGTACACTTAAACTAACGCCAAGTGCTAGTCGTATCTCTAAAATCCTCAGCTGATGTATCATTCACTATCTAACTGGGATTTAGGCCGATCCTAGCCTGATTTCAGCCTTATGGTAACTGCGGATGCAACGTTATTACTTGCAGTCTCAACATTTACCGAGCAACACAGAATAAAATCAAACATAACAATTTATTAACCAGGTAAGAAAATCACAATTCAAAGCCAATTTATAGTTCAATTAAAATATAACAAATACAAACCAATAGTATTTACATTTAAACAAGAAATATAAAACCTTTCATACCTGGTACAAGACGACACACAGTAATCGTGTGGGAGATCTGTTTACAGATTCCCTGAATTGTTGGTCAGTTCTCCTTAAATACCCAGATAGAGTAAGCATTTTGTGGGCATTTATTTAGCAATGGAAGTTTGCATTGATTGGTTCTTACAGACCTGTGGGAGGCACCTCGCCTGTATACATCTGTAGTGGGGTACGCCCCTTGTATAGAGGTATGTTTTCTTTAATTTCATTAAAACCCTTTTTTATTATTTGTTCTATTGCTATGGGAATTGGACCTGTGTACCAGTCGCGATAAACCTTTGTAAAGAAATGAAACATGAACATTTTCTGTTGTTATTTACATGTGATATGACCTTTCTTACACATAAACATCTGGTGTGTTGTAGAATGTCCTGTGTTCAGGATGTAACGGGAAAAGGAGGGGTAGAGGGGTCAGACATCTGTCTGCGGATCTACCATTGATATGGAGATGTGGTGTTTGATAATCAAGGGTGGCTCCGGGGAGTCTACCGTAGTCCAGATAACGTCCTGGTTCTCGAGAGGGGTGTTGGCCCCCTGCCGTGAGTCCTGGAGGAAACGTGTTTTGTGTCATAAAGAGTCCTTTTGATGTACTTGTTGCTTTGGCCCACACCCTGCTCTGTCGGGCATCCATGCTGTGTTCTTGGGGCCGCCCTAACCCTAGATACAGTAAACCTATGCTTTACCCACTGAGCTATCAGATCTGTCTTGTGCAAGCAGTCAATAAGCCTAATGAACCACCATGGCTTCTTATCGATACTTCAACACTATGTAACTACATTTACATTTACATTTGCGGCATTTAGCAGACGCCCTTATCCAGAGCGACGTACAAAAGTGCTTTAAATCTCTAGTAGTGAATAAATCTTACACTGGTACGAAAGAATACAAACTCAATATAAATATAACTCGAATTCTACAAACTTGGAAAGTGCTAATTTAAGTATTTCAGGAAGAGGTAGGTCTTCAGTCGTCGCTTAAAGATAATCAGGGACTCTGCTGTACGGACATCTAGGGGAAGTTCATTCCACCACCTCGGTGCCAGAACAGAGAAGAGCCTTGAATTGTACTTACCTCTCAATCTGAGAGAAGGTGGTACCAGTCGAGCAGTGCTGGAGGATCTCAGACAGCGTGGTGCAGTGCGAGATGTGATGAGGTCACTGAGGTAAGATGGTGCTGGTCCATTTTTGGCCTTGTAGGCAAGCATCAGTGTTTTGAATCTGATACGTGCAGCTACTGGAAGCCAGTGAAGGGAGCGCAGCAGTGGGGTGGTGTGGGAGAACTTGGGCTGATTGAACACAAGTCGTGCAGCTGCATTTTGGATCATTTGCAGTGGACGAATAGCGTTCAGGGGAAGACCTGCCAGCAGAGAGTTGCAGTAGTCCAGTCTTGAAATGACAAGAGACTGAACAAGCACCTGGGCAGCCTGTATGGACAGAAATGGTCGAATCCTTCGGATGTTATAGAGAAGAAATCGACAAGAACGAGCAACATTAGCGACATGTGGGAAAAAAGACAGTTCATTGTCCATAGTTACCCCAAGGTTACGAGCAGTGGCTGAAGGGGAGAGCAGAGAGTCATGAAGTGTTATTTGTAGATCTTGACCTGGAGATGAATCACCTGGGATGACTAGCAGTTCTGTTTTGCTGGGGTTGAGTTTAAGTTGGTGAGCCCTCATCCATAAAGATATGTCTGACAAGCATGCTGAGATCCGAGCGGAAGCTGTGGTATCTGATGGAGGGAAAGAAAAGATGAGTTAAGTGTCATCTGCATAGCAGTGATAAGAAAACCAATGTGAGGATATGACTTCACCAATGGAGTGGGTATAGAGGGAGAAAAGGAGGGGACCAAGTACCGAGCCTTGTGGGACACCGGTGGTAAGTCTCCATGGGGCAGATGTGGATCCCCTCCATGTTACCTGGTATGAGCGACCTTCCAGGTAGGTAGCAAACCATTTCCATGCTGTTCCACAAATACCAAGGCTCTTGAGGGTTGACAAAAGTGTTTTGTGGTTGACTGTGTCGAATGCTGCTGAAAGGTCCAGAAAGATAAGTACAGATGACAGCTTGGCTGACCGAGCAGCATGTAGTTTCTCAGAAACAGCCAATAGTGCTGTCTCTGTGGAATGTGCCGCTTTGAACCCAGACTGGTTCGGATCGTGGAGGTTGTTCTGTGAGAGATAGACAGACAGTTGGTTAAAAACAGTGCGTTCCAGAGCTTGTTGCTTCGGGCATCTACAGGGCCTACACCCTGCTCTTTCGGGCATCCATGCTGTGTTCTTGTGGTCGCCCTTTTGGTCAGGATCAATCAAAATGTCTTACACCACTATCATCTTCACAGTTTTCAGTGTGTTTAGCTCAAGCTGCTTTCACCTCCTGCTCATATGCAGACTCGTCACCATCTTGGATTAGTCCGATGAGCGTGGTGTCATCTGCAAATTTCAGGAGCTTGACAGCTGTGTTACTTGATATGCAGTCATTCTTATAAAGGGAGAATAGCAGTGGGGAAAGGACACACCCCTGAGGAGCACCAGTGCTGACTGTCCGAATACCGTAGGGTAACGCCTCCCAGTCTCACCTGTTGTTTCTTGCCTGGCAAGAAGCTGGTGATCCATTGACAGATGGCAGGGGGTATAGTGAGGTTTTGGAGTTTGGAGTGGAGAATTCCCAGAATTATTGTATTGAAAGCCGAACTAAACAAACTAAAAAAAACTAAAACAAAACAAACAGAATCCAGGCATATGTTCCTGGGCAGTCAAGGTGTTGCAGAATGTAATTTAGCCCCATGATGACTGCGTCATCCACCGATCTGTTTGCTCGGTTTGCAAACTGTAGGGGATCCAGCAGCTGTTCTGTCACCTCCTTTAGATGGGCCAATACCAGCTTTTCAAAGGTCTTCATGACGACAGATGTCAGAGTGACAGGCCTGTAGTCATTCAGTCCAGTAATGGAGGGTTTCTTGGGGACCGGAATGATTGTGGAGAGTTTAAAGTAGGAGGGGACCTCACACATCTCCAGTGATCTGTTGAAGATAGAGGTAAAGATAGGAGCCAGTTGGTCAGCACATGCTTTGAGACAGGAGGGGAAAACACCGTCTGGCCCGGAGCTTTCCTTGTCTTCTGTCTCTGAAAGAGCCGATACACATCCTTTTCACAAATCGTGAGTGCAACTTGAGTGCTGGGAGGAGTTGTAAGAGAGGATTCCAGAGGTGTGATGGGGGCAAACATTGGGCTGGGTTGAATGAGAGGTGTGGAGATATTGTTCTCAAACCTGCAGTAAAAGGCGTTGAGGTCGTCAGCCAGGTCTTTGTTTGCTTCAGTGGGGAGGGGTGGTCTCCTGTAGTTTGTGATATTTTGCAGGCATTTCCACACTGATGCAGGGTCGTTAGCTGAAAACCTGCTTTCCAGCTTTTCAGAGTAGCTTCTTTTGGCTATTCTGATCTCTCTTGTCAGTTGTCCTTTGTCCTTCCCTGTGTAGGCATCTTTCTTGGCATGTCGAAGTTTTTTCAATTTGGCTGTGAACCATGGCTTGTTGTTACTGAACTTGCAGAAGGTTTTGGTTGGCACACACATGTCTTCACAAAAACTGATGTAGGATGTCACTGTGTCAGTCAGCTCATCCAGGCTGTCAGTTCCAGCCTCAAAGACACTCCAATCAGTGCAGTCAAAGCAGCTTTGTAGTTCCTGCTTTGCCTCATTGGTCCATCTCTTCACTGTTTTGACTACAGGCTTAACAGATTTTAGTTTCTGCCGGTATGTTGGAATAAGATGAACCAAGCAGTGACCAGAGTTCCCTAAAGCTGCCCGGGGTACAGAGCGATACGAGTCCGTAAGAACGGTGTAGCAATGATCCAGTGTGTTTTTCCCTCTTGTCGGCCAGTTAATATGTTGCCTGTATTTTGGAAGTTCAAGTGTTAGTTTTGCTCTGTTAAAGTCTCCAAGGATAATAAAAAAAGAATCCGGATGTTTTTGCTCCATGCCGGATATTTGGTTTGCCAGGTTGTAATGGATAATGCAGTGCATTACTCATGTTGGCCTGCGGTGGGATGTAAACTCCGGCAAGAATGAATGAGGAAAATTCCCGTGGTGAGTAATACGGTGTACAGTTTATTACCAGTGATTCCAAGTTTGGGCTTCAATATTTATCTAGCACTGTGACATCTGTACAGCAACGTTCGTTAATGTAGAAGCAGATTTCACCGCCTTTCGTTTTGCCCGATAGCTCCGTTACGCGATCCACATGGTGTAAATGGAAGCCTGAGAGAAGTAATCCGCTGTCCGGGATTGAGTGTCTTAGCCAAGTTTCAGTAAAACAAAGAGCAGCGGAGCATGCAAAGTCTTTGTTTGTTCCGTTAAGAAAAGTTAGTTTGTCCATTTTGTTCGGCAGTGAGCGGAGGTTCGCCAGGTGCGCCAGGAGCGCAGTTCTAAATCACCTCCCAGATCTCCCAGATGTTAGGCAATTCTTTTTTAGTGTAAGTTATTAGGGTAGGGTAACTAAACACAGACAATAAACAAAGAGAAAGAAAGTACTAAAGAGAGTTGTGCTGAGGCTGCCATCCGTGGCGCTATCTTGACTGTTGCTTACATTATTATTAGATGTATTATTATTATTGTTGTTATTGGTATTACTAACATATTATTAGATATTACTTTTATTATAATGGAGTTTTATAGGAAAAATTATAACTAAATAAACAATTCCCGAAAGAAGGTTTAAGCAGTCTCCAAACTCAGCACCTGTTTCAGCTCTACCAGTAAGAGTGAGAGACAGAAAATCTCAGTCTTCACTGGTTGTATCCCCCAACAAACCTGAAGAGAGGTGGAATTAATCAACTGACAAATATTTTACACCCCAGCCAGTCTGTAGACCATCTGTCATGGCACTTGTTGATGAGAAGATGTTGGGAACGGGCTACAAACTGTTCGTTGACGACTTCTACACAAGTCCAGCACTGTTTAGAGATCTCCTTAAATAAATAACATCTGAGCATGTGGGAAAATTCAGTCCACAAAACCTCAAACCATCACCAAAAAGCTTCTGAAAAAAGCCCCTCGAGGACTCATCACTGGCTGAGAGAAGAGGATGTGTTTGTAGAATGGAAGGATAAAAGCAAGGTCCAGATGTGCTCCATCATTCACAAAGGCACTGAAGGAAGCATTGTGCTACTTTTATTTTTATTACTTTCTTCTTCTACTGTTTTTCTAATGTTCAAATACCAGTCTTATGCTTATTATTGTGTCTTCTGGGAGATTATAACAAGGCATTTAGTCAAGGATGACACACACACGGACTTAGTAAACAGCGTTAACACAATACACAACATTTCCTCCCCTCTTACTCTTTGAGGTATAACACAAAGATTACAAATTAAACTGTACCACTTAAATTATAAAATTTTGTTTCTTTTATCAACATTTCTATGAACATAGACCTTTTCTTTCTTTTTTTTGTGTAAACATAAACATTGAGTCTTTATGTTGAATCCTGTTGTAAAGTGACAACTATATCCTGGGAATGAGGGTAGACTACCTCAAACCCTAGCTTACCCTTAGGGGATTATTCTGCCCCGAAGCAATAAGGGTAGCCCCTAACTAAGTGTAGTCCAGTAAACGCCGCTCCCTTGCTGGATACAAGTGGCCTATTTGGTTTCCATTTCCTGCTGGTAAAGATAATTGTTCGTGAAAGGACTATTTGTGGTCATCATAGGCCCCTTTGTGGAGACTACTGGAGTTGGAGAATTGTCATATATTTGATCAGTGGCATCAGTGACCTCAGGAAAATCTGTAACGGTGCTGGCTCCACCAAGCAACTGATCAGTATGTCTCCTCCAGGAAAGATCGGCAGTCAGCAGTCTTGACCTTATATGACACTGGACCTGTTTGGGCCTCCACAGTAGCCGGAACCTATTTCGGACCACTACCATAGTTCCGAGCAAGCACTGATGAGCCTGTTGCAAAGATTCTGTCCTTGGCTCGCAGATTCCGTCCATGTACTTGATGGTCTTGTTGCCGTTGGACAGTTTCTTTAAGAGTAGCTGGTTTAATCAGCTCAAAGCTTGTCCTGAGCTTTCTGCTGAACAACAAAAATGCTGGCGATACTTTGGTGGTCGCATGCGGAGTACTACGATAGAAGAGCAAGAAGCTGTGCAGACGTTGATGAAATGTGCCTTGCCCAAGCACGGCTAATTCATAGTTGCAGGATGGTAAGATGATGACGTTATATGCTGCATACCATTTGCTTGTAGAAATGTGGTCATCGCATAAGATGTAAATTGGGGGCCATTATCTGAGACAAGTTGCACTGTTGATCCAAACCTACTGAACATTTCTCCCAGTTTCCCAATTGTCTTTTCAGCTGAAGTAGATTTTATAATGGCCACCTCAGGCCACTTACTGTGTGCATCCATGACCACCAACAGCATTTTGTCCTCGACTGGGCCAGCAAAATCAATATGAATGCGATGCCATGGTTTTTCAGGATATTCCCTCGGGTGCAGAGGTGCAAGTTGTGGTGCGTTACATATGCCAATACATTAGGCCATCTACTCCTGGCCAAATTGAAATCTCCTTTATGCGGACCATTCCACAGTGTCCCACATGCAGCTGTTTTAACACTGGCTTGCGTAAAGCCAGGGGAATAACCACTCTCCTCCCCCACAACAAGCAGCCGGACTGCACCGAAAGTTCATGACGTCAAGAGATTTAAGGTTTTAGCTCCAGGCCATCGTTCTCCCCTTTACCGGTCATGACAATATCCACAACTCATGACAGGACAGGGTCAGTTCGTGTGCCCCCTGTGTACTTGTGCGGCCGTTATAGGGGCCTGTTCCACCTGGCTGAAAAAGAAAATTTCAGCCACCTTTGCTTCCTTTACCCTGTCAGCGAGAGGCAACCTAGAAAGACCGTCCGCATTCCCGTGCAATTCTGACTTTCGGTATTTGATGTCATAGGTGTGAGCAGATAGCAACAAAGCCCACCTTTGCATCCTATTGGCAGCAAGAGCAGGAATGCCATGGTGTGGACCAAATATTGCATTGAGTGGGCGATGATCGGTCAGCAGCGTGAACTTCCTTCCAAAAATATACTGATAAAACTTATGCACTCCAAACACAATGCTCAATGCTTCTCGCCCAGACTCCTGGAAGCAAACGCAATTGGCCTCTCTTGACCATTGGGCATGATGTGGGACAAGATAGCTCCCACTCCATATGGAGAAGCATCGCAGGCCAGCTAGACAGGAAGAGCAGGGTCAAAATGAGTGAGTGCATTTGACCCTAAAAGTGTCTCCTTTGCTTTTCTGAATGACTCCTGGCATTCAGAGGTCCACTTCCAATTATTCTCATGGCATAACAATTTGTGCAGTGGTTTCAACAGCGTAGTGATGTTTGGAATGAAACGACCATAATAGTTCAGTAGGCCGAGGAAAGACCGCAACTGGCTGACATTTTTGGGTACTGGAGCATTAACAATAGCCTTAACCTTGGATGTGGACATATGCAGACCAGATGCATCAATGATGTGCCCTAAGTACTCGACTGCAATGCGACTGTTCATCTGTGCCAGTCAGCAGAATGTCATCTAAATAACACACAACTCCTGGAAGCCCGGCAAGAATCTGATCCATTGCTTGCTGAAAAACGGATGGAGCCAAAGTAATTCCAAACGGTAAATATTTCTACCGAAATAGGCCTTTGTGTGTGTTAATGGTGAGAAGTTCTCTGGACTGTTCCTCAACATGCATCTGTAGGTATACCTGGTTGAGGTCGATTTTTTCTGAATCTTTGTCCTCCAGTCAGCCCAGCAAAAAGGTCATTAATGTGAGGCAAGGGGTGTTGTTCTGCTGAAAACACTGGATTCACAGTAACTCTAAAGTCCCCACAGATCCTTATGCCTCCATCCTTCTTTATTACTGGAACAATAGGTGTTGCCCACTTACTCTCATTGACTGGTTCCAGCACACCATTCTTCACAAGTTAATCCAAGCTCGCCTCTACTTTAGGTTTGAGTGCATATGGCAGGGGCCGGGACTTTAATAACTTTGGCTGGCTTCCCTGCTCCACAGTCAATTTTACTGTGATGCCTTCCATACTGCATAATTCCTGTTTGAAAACTTCACTGTGTTTTTGAAGAACACCTTCAAGGTCCAGGGTTTTAGGTTTCATCATATGTATGGTCGGCCAGTCCACTTTGAGTTGCTCCAGCCAGGAACGTCCCATCAACGAGGGGTAATCACCCACAACCACATACAATGGGACCACAAAAGGTGGTTTGAGTGGCAGGTGGCTGAGTATTTCACTGTATACCACATCCGACACCAGCGATACAGCAGCACCAGTGTCGATTTCCATTTTCACTGGCTGTCCTTCCAGCAGCGACAATAGGCACATGCAAAGGAAATTCCTCATCAGATGTGTCAGTACTCTCTTTATTCTCCTGTCCGACTGTAAATATGCGCTTCTTTTTTTTTCCTTCTAAAAACTTTTTTCTTTTTTTGTTTTATTTCTACACGCACGCTCAATGTGTCCCTTTTTCTTACAGCTGCGGCACTCCAAATCCTTAAACCAGCATGAAACAGGCGAGTGCCCAGTCTTCCCACAACGGAAACATGGTCCTTTCATTTCAGTTTGTTTTTCTGTCTTCATCTTGTACACTTTACTGTTAGAGCTCAATTGCTGGGCTTCCTTTGCAGCCAATTCCATAAACACACATAACTCAATAGCTCTTTGTAGTGTTAGGTTACTCTCTGTTAACAGTCTTTTCTGTATGCCCTTGCAGCGTAGTCCGCATACTAATCTGTCCTGCAGTGTATCGTTGAGCACATCACCAAATTCACAGTGTTCAGCTAATTTTTTTAGCACTGCCACAAACACTGCCACAGATACCCCTTCTAGCTGATTTCGTCTGTGGAACCGAAATCGCTCTGCTATTACTAAGGGTTTTGGTGAGAAATGTGCTATAAGAGTGTTCACTATTGGAGCATACGTTTTCTCTCCAGGTTTCTCTGGCTGCAGGAGGTTACACAGTAGTGTATATGTCTTTGGATCCATTACACCTAAAAATGTGGGTACAACTTTATCTTCAGTAATAGCATTCGCTGCTAGAAACAAACAATTCAGTCACTTATCTGAGTCGTTGTCTCCTCCCCGCTTATCAGCCAAAATGTGAACTTGCAGCAGACAACCATTCGCGTTTTTCAGCGATCTCGCCGTCAAGCTGCTTCATTTGCCGCCTTTTTAAACACACACGGGATAACGAGATCCTCGTCGCCACTTTATTGTGTCTTTAAGGATATTATAACAAGGCATTCAGTCAAGGATGACACACACACGGACTTAGCGTGACTGTTTGTTTACTCACATGCGTAGAGAGAATAACATCGGAACATGTACATCCAGAAACACGTGTAACAAATTGCATTGTGGGAAATGTAGTTAAGTAAGCAGTGTTAACACAATTCACAACACTTATTGTGTGAATTTTATTATTTCCATTACATTTGGTTATCAGGCTGCTTCTCCCCAAACAGACAGAGGGAGAAAAGGACTACACACAGTCTCAGAATAATGTTTATAGGAATCTAATTTCTATTGTATTTTCTTTAAAGCTAAAATATAAACTCATTAGACATGTGACTTTAAACCCATCACTATTCTGGATTGTTTCAGGACCGAATTCATGTATTTATATATTTAAAAAAATGTTTTATGACGTACACATTTTTTCTAAGGAACTTCAGCATCTTTGGATGATGTAAAGCACAATGTGTCTTCTTTCAAAAGTTATGTAAATTGTGTATGTAGCACACTGTTGTCAGGAACTTTTACCATTGAAAGTCAGGAAGGTCATTTTCAGCTGTGAGGCCCAAAAGTGGGGCTGAAACCAAACAGGGTTCAAAAAACTGGGTCTATTTTCATATAAGTAACAGTATTTAGTTCGGTAAACTTAAGTTTATTTAAAGGAGAATTCAGTGCTGTTTAGTTCAGTAAAGTCTTCATTTAATCCAAAACTATTTGATTCATTAAGTTCAATTATCCTCAAATTATTATTTTTACATTCAATAAAAACTAATCATCCAGTTTCATTTTTATTTAGTGAATAATGCATTTAATAAACAATTGGTTTTACTCAGAATGACGTTTTATTTTTTATAAGTAAAAATGTTTTTTATAAAACTCATCTGACGCATATAGTTTTAGAATAAATACAATAAACTGCATTTTGCCTAAAATACTCACATACAGTTTTTATAATAATTCCAACTTACTCCATTTTAAAAAATGTTTTCTAACTTCTGCCTCCTTATAGTTGAGGGGGAAAAGTAGCTAAAAATGCACCAGTCGTTTAAAACAAAACAAATTTTGAAACATTTATTCCAGCTCATAAATCCTATAAAACATGCAGCATTAAACATGAACTTCCAGCAGATGAACATCTCATAATACTGTCTGGAAGTGAGAAATGTACAGGTTGTTTTTACTCCATACACATGAACTTAAAAGTCAATAAAAGAATCCCAAACTGCTGTGTGTCTTGTCCTCGCTATTAATGACGTCATTAGAGCTCCACTACTTCTAATAACCTGCTGTGACAGTGAGCTCTAATACACATCACACTGCCACCTACTGGTCATTTATGATTCTGCAACATTCATGGAGTCACTCCGGTCAGCTTCCGGTTCTCAACTCGGATTCACTCGCTTTATACACAGTTTACAGCCGTTTTTATCTTATTTATGACTGTAATATCGCTCTTCTCTCAGGAACAACAGAAAAGCTGTGAAGACATGATATTTTACCCACTCTTTACCTCTGTAATGTGCGCATGTGCATAGTGTCCGGTTAAGAGAGACCGGGTTATGTCACAGACGGAGGGCGGGACATCTCCCTGTGACGTCACAGTAAGGCAACGTCTATAATTGGGAACTTGTCTCTGTTTCTCTCATTTCCGAGGTTTGTGCGTGTGAGTAAAGAGGCATAAACATGGAGCTCTTCAGACGGTTGAGAGAGTTTTTTTCATAGCGTAATGAAGGAGAAGCTGGAACACATGGAGAAAGTAGTAAAAGACTTGATTGCATTTTCTAATCAAATGATAGAGATGATAACAGAAGAGAAAGAAGAGAAAGCCATTCTGCTACAGACGGTGCAAAAGCTGGAGGCTACTTTGGCTTCTGAGAGAAAGCAGCAGGAACAGGATATAACTGAGAGAAGCCAGAACTGGGCAAGAGAACAAAAACAACTGGAGAAACGTGTTGCTCAGCTTATGTTTATTTTGGAGCAGACCACCATGGAGCTCCAGTCTTCCTTGAAAATTAATGAGGAACTAGAGAAAACTGTAGAATGTGAGAGAGAGATGGACGAGAGAACAATCGAAAGTGGAGGAACATGTTGCTCAGCTTGGGGTCACTTTGGAACAGACCACCATGGAGTTCCTGTCTTCCCTGAAAATCCATTAGGAACTGGAAAAAACTGTAGAATGTGAGAGAGAGAGCTGGACGAAAGAACAAAAACAACTGGAGGAACATGTTGCTCAGTGTAGCAATGTTGTAGCACCGGTATCACACCACTGCCTGCGCTACTGGACCAGTTCTAGGTTCTAAGGAGTGGGGGAGCAAAAATCACTACACCAGAGACAGTTACTTTAAATACAAAGGCCGGCTATTTACTGTATGCAAAACACATGAAATATACAGAACCATGAAAATGTAAAACAAGAAAATATACCCTGCAGGTTCTCAATATTGAGGTAAGTACAAAATATTCAAGAAATAAAAATACAAATAAATTGTGTTTTACTCTCTTTTTGTTATTCAGTTCACCTAGGCACTTTTAATGAGACTAATCTAAGTTAGCCCGGTCTTTTCCTAGGTTGAACCTATTTTTGAATCCCTATTTTTTCTTCCTGAATAAACCTTTTTTCCTTTTCTTTTACAGGCAAGAAAATACCTTCAATTCAAAAAATCTAATCAAAATTAACTATAAACATTATAAATCATATTTCAGATCACATTTTAAATCACATTTCAAATCACATTTCAACATATGAACTCAATGTGAAATTAGAAGTGTGTGTCATAAATTCAGTTCCAGTTTAATAGGAGTTAAATTATTCAGTTCAATGAAGAGTTTCAGTTCGATTCAGTCCGCAAATAATAGTTCAATCAGAGTTCAATTCGATCCAAAAACAATTTCTTATACTCCTACCGCTCTAGCAGCGAGTCACTGTACTCAAAAGGTTTCCTTACTGATGTGATGAAGAAGATGATTTGCAAATCTGGGTCTGGCTTGCCATCTTGAATCCCGTCCGCACGTGTGCACACCTGCACACCTGCACACCTGCAGATGAATCCTCGCTCCAACAGAGCCTCAAATTAAGCACATAAAGAAAAAAACCTGACCTGTATAACAGGTCATAAGCACTAAAAATTTATTTTTAACTCTTCAAATCACACAATTAAATGTTCCACAGTCTCTGAGTTGTAAAGTTACTGCTATGGTGCTTTTTCACTCCAAAAATGGCGGCGGAGCGGTCTCCATTAACTCACCGCTCCGTCTCCACATAAATACATAACACATCTTTCATGTACAAAGCATACATTCACTTTTATAACATTCACAGTTTTCATAAACCCAAAAATTTTAACTGGTAAACAACTTTTGGCAAAACATTTCCTTGTAAACAGCTACGTTTTACTATTAACTCTCTGCTAGAGAAAGTAAAAACATGTGACACAGCAAAGTGCAAAAAAAAACAAACAACAACTTAAACTCACCAAAACCGTTGTGGCTTAGTTCTCATAAAATCCCTGTCAATCCCTGATCAGGTAAGTTATGTTTTTTTTTTAACTGCAAAATCAACTTTTACACTCTTTTCTCTGCTTAATAAACATAGTTAATTCTCTCCAATCTCTCTTCTGCTCTCTCCCGCAGGTCTCTGCTGCAGCGGCGCTCACATGGCGCTCTAATGTCACTAGTCTCTTAAAGGGGTAGTGAACTGAATTTTCTGTCTGCATACTTTTAATCTTTGAACGTTAAATTGCTGTTTTAACATTTTTAACATTCTTAATTCTGATGAATAAACTTCATTAAATGAATCATTTAACTTTTCAAACTTATTTATGCATCTTTTAACTATTTATTCTTATATAGGTCATATTTTTAACAGGGTTACATCCTCCCCTCTTTACCTAATGCACGTCCCTGTGCATTCTGACCCCTTTTTACCTAATGCACGTCCCTGTGCATTCTGAACCTATACTCTCATATACTCTCTAAGGGAATCTGTAAGCACTTCACTCAAGGTTTGAAATAAAGACTGAACTACAGTAACCAATGGGTTCCCTAACTCAGGGTAAGTTAGTCTTTTAGCTGCTTTTCTATCTCTAATAGGTCTTCTAGAACAGTCATCTTGTGTCTGGATATCACTTTGGTCCATAACACTTGTGTCCTTCTTGTCCTCCTGAGCAAGTTGAATAGAAGGATGGACATTATCCAGATCTTCCTCAGGTAGGTTTTCAGTTTCTTGTTCTTCGGTTGAGCCGCTCTCTTCAGGATCAGGTAAGTCATTGGTTCCAGGATCATAGGTCTCTACTGGGACATCTTCAAGAGCTTTGGCTACGTTTGAAGGTCCTGGCTTAACAGCAGCCAACTCTTTGGAGGGTTCCGGTTGAATCCTTTCTGGTAAGTATTCTATGGGTTCAGGGGTCGGGTCAAACACTAGTGTTTCCACTTGTAGGTTTCTCTGTCCATCATAGTGATATTCCTCAGAGTCAGATTGGGATTCATCCTCATCAGCTCCATCCGTACTGTCATTTTTAGGATGGTGTCAAGTTCTTGGTCGTCTCACTGCCACTGCCGGATTAGTTTCACTGTCGATTGAGGTTACAGGAAGGAAACCGCATGGAAGCAAGAGGTCACGATGAAGAGTTCTTTGTGGACCATCTCTTGTCTCAGGCCTCACAACATACACTGGGACGTCCCCAGACTGTCTCTGGACAATATATACATCGGACTCCCACCTGTCGGCCAACTTGTGCTTGCCTCTAAGACGGACGTTTCGGACTAAGACTCTGTCGCCTTCTTCCAAGGTGGAGTCAATGACATGCTTGTCAAACCTCGCTTTATTGCGACTGGCTGTCTTTTTAGCATTCTCAGTTGCTACTTTGTAACTGTCTTCAAGTTGGGATTTCAGGTTGCGAACATATTGAGAGTGTGAGCCTGGCTGATGATTGACTGGTAGGCCAAAGGCTAGGTCAACTGGCAATCTTGGCTGACGCCCGAACATTAACTCGTAAGGGGTAAAACCAGTTGTTTCATTTTTAGTACAATTATAAGCGTGTACTAAGGGTTTGACGTAATCCCGCCAGTGACTCTTTTTCTGATTCTCGAGAGTTCCCAACATGTTGAGCAGGGTCCTGTTGAAGCGTTCTACAGGGTTCCCTCTCGGATGGTAAGGGGTGGTTCTTATTTTTTGAGTGCCAATGAGCTCACACAGTTCCTTTATTGTTCGGGACTCAAAGTCGGGACCTTGGTCACTGTGGAGTTTTTCGGGGATGCCATAATGGACAAAAAAGTGGTCCCACAGGCTCTTGGCCACTGTCCTGGCTTTCTGATTTGGGGTGGGGACAGCTACTGCATATTTCGTAAAATGGTCGGTAATGACCAGGATGTCTTTAGTGTTACTGGAGTCTGGTTCCACACTGAGAAAGTCGATGCATACAAGTTCAAGTGGTCTTGTAGCGATGATGTTGACGAGTGGTGCGGCTTTCTCAGGCATAGCCTTACGTCGTATGCAGCGATTGCAGGTTTTGACTTTAGTTTCCACCTCAGCTGACATTTTGGGCCAATAGAAGCGCTTCCGGACGAGATCTAGAGTGCGCTCTATGCCCATGTGGCCCATATCGTCATGGAGACTCTTGAGAACTAAGGATCTCAAGACTTCGGGGAGCACAAGCTGGTAGTGAGTCTGAGCACCCTCCTGTCGCTTTCGATACAAGACGCCATTTAAGACAGTAAGTTTATCCCACTCTCTTAATAAGAGACCAAGCTCAGGAAGTTCCTTCCTCAAGGATGGTGGGGGTTTCTCTCCTAACTCTACTTGTCCGAGTACTTCACGGATGCAGGGATCAGCGTTTTGCTTGTCTCTTAATTCAGCTGGTGCTAATGAGGGGATGACAGGTAAGCCACCTAGCTGATCCTCTTCTTCAAAGCTTTGTGGGAGAGCCTTTGGATGATGGGCAAGTGACACAACCAAGGTGGTGCCAGGTGATGTTTC
>MU551625.1:181078-251505 GCA_024362625.1 Silurus asotus
CGAGTCCCGAGGTGCTCGCATCAGTGTGTAAAATGTAGGGGAGCTTGGGGTCAGCAAACCCGAGGATTGGTGCTGTTGTCAGTTTTTCGATTATGGTGTCGAACGCTGCCTGGCAAGCAGGTGTCCATCGGTCACCAAAGAGGTCTTTTGGGTTGTAGTATTTCTCTGGGTTTCCTGCGGTTTTAATGCGCTTTCTCAGTGGTGGATAGCCAGCAGTGAGCTCGTTGAGAGGCTTTACAATCTTCGAGTAGTCTTTTACGAACCGGCGGTAATAACCGCAGAAACCCAGGAAGGTTCTTAGCTCTTTCAGGTTGTTGGGTTTTGGCCAGGTTTTTAATGCTGCTACTTTATCTGGATCAGTTTCGATGCCCTTTTCAGACACGATGTGGCCGAGGTACTTTACAGAAGTTTGGAAGAACTTGCATTTCCCTGGCAACAGTTTTAAGCCAAACTCTTTCAATTGGTGGAGCACACGCATCAACCTTTCCTCGTGTTCCTCCAGTGTTAAAGAGAAAATTATGAGGTCATCAAGGAAAACTAGGGCTTGCTTCAAATTCAACTCTCCCATACAGCGCTCCATAAGCCTCTGGAACGTGCTAGGGGCATTCGTTATCCCCTGAGGCATCCTGTTGAATTCGAAGAATCCTAGTGGGCAGACGAACGCGGTTTTATGTTTGTCTGCTTCCTCCATCTCTATTTGATAGAAGCCTGATTTAAGATCGAGCACCGAGAACCACCTGGACCCGGTCAATGCCGAAAATGACTCCTCAAGATTAGGTAAAGCGTACGAATCTTTTACTGTTTGGCTGTTTAATTTTCTGTAGTCTATGCAGAGTCTAACATCGCCATTCTTTTTCCTGACAACGACAATCGGTGAGGAGAAGGGCGACTCTGATTCACGGATGACTTCTGCATCGAGGAGTTGCTGGAGATGGTTACGCACAGCCTCTATGTCTTGGGGGTGTATGGGTCTCGGCCTATGTTTGAAGGTTGTCTCGTCACTGAGGGTTATATGGTGTTTTATTTTGTCGGTGCGACCAAAATCGAGCTCGTGCAATGCAAACACCTCTGGCATGGAACTTAATTTATCAGTTATCCTCTCTTTCCACTCATTGGGTACAGGAGAATCAGTGAAGTCAAAGTTGAGATTTAAGTTTTGGTCAGGTTTTGTGAGAGGGTCTGAATCAGGGATCCTAATTGATTGAACGCTCTTGATAGCATGTATCTCTGCTATTACAGCTTTTGGAGATAGGGTGATATCATGACGTGACTCATTCTTGAGCATGACTGGGATACGGCGTGGTTGTTTTGGTGGTAGGCTTACCAAGCTATCAGTCACCAGGATGCCACCTGGCAGAGAAGATGACTTCGGTGACGCTACCATCACCCACTTTCCAACATCAATTGTCCTGCGGTTTACTGATCCTTTAAGTACTTTTGTCTGTCCAGCTGCAATAGTCTCAAAGTCCCTACTATGAAGCCTAACCTCTCCTAGACTGGAATCAACAGACTGTCTTTTCCTGATTTCAAGGGTCTTTAAGACAACTTTATAGCCATAGGGAAGAGACTCATATTTCTGAGGGGAAGTGTCTGCATATTTTTCGTAGAGAACATCCAAAGTGTTTGTGCCTATAAGCACTGATGACAAAGTGGAGCGCATATCAGGTACAACTAAAGCTAGTGTGGGCACTTCAATGTCCGCTCCAAGCAAGCTCTTTGGGAATTTGATGGTGGTCTCAACATAGCCAAGGTAAGGGACGCTTTGACCGTTGGCTCCTTCCACTTCAAGCAAATCATTCAAGGAATTCATAGGTAAGTGTGACAGGTTCTTTAAATAGAAAGAGTTAGGGATCGTTGTTACTTGAGAGCCTGAATCTAACAAGCATCTGTAATCTTTGTTACCTATGGTCAATTGTGCAGTGCACTTGGCTCCAATCAGCCCTTTTGGCAGGGTCACTGTCTGTTTTTGTGCGTGAGAGTACACACAGGCTCTGTGCAGCTTCTTTTTGGGACACTTTGTCTGTGTTCCAGTCCCCGTTTGTCCCACAACCGGAACTGGGTCTAGTTTAAATTATCAGGCTTTGAAGCACCATTTTCAATGTCCCATGATAACTGTTTTTTTCTCAGCTGCTTCCTCTTCTCATCTACAAGAGATGGGTTTGGCTCACTTTCGCACTGAGGTTTAATGTGTCCGTCCTCACCACATCTAAAGCAATACCAGGGCTTTGGTCTGTTGCTTGTGTTTTTGTTTACATCTCGGCTATGGTGCGGCTTTTGAGATGTTTGAGTGATAGCTGTTTGGGGAGCTACTGGTCTGGCAGCTGATTTAGCCTTTCTACTGTCTTTCTGTGTGATACGTGTGAGCTGGGACTGTAGATCTGCTATTTGTTTCTTTAGGTCTTGAATTTCGGATCTGTGACCAAGAGCTGGCTGAGATGGGCTGCAGTCTTCTTCACTTTGCACATAAATACCTTGATAATAAGAAGACACTTTTGGTTTTGCAATATTGAGGTGCTGTTTCATGCGGGATGCCTTAGAAGTACGTTTATCTTCTGCTACGCGGAGTAACAGGAGAAGTTCAGCAAAGGTAGGTGGGTTCTGTTTCTTTTGCTCTAGCTGGAGTTCAGCTATTAAAATGTTGTCCCAGCAGCCTCTGACAAACTGTCTGAGAAGATGTCGGTCAAGGTCACTTGCAATTACACCTCCCCTCCTGAGGGTGGTGTTCAGCATCGCCTGCAGCCGTTGTAGATAAGCTGATGGTTTCTCACCATTATCTTGCATTGTGTTAAGGTACTTTGCAAAAAGGTCATCTCCGTCCTCAACAGTGCCGAAAGCAGAGTCCAGGATCTCTAAGTACTCATAAAGGGGGGATTCAGGTGTCAAGTGTTTCACAATATCGATGGCAGGTGATAAGAGACTTTCAAGAAGCTTTCGTGACTTGTAAAGGTTGGACTGTGTTGTGTCTTTAAGAAGAAGTTCCACACTGGAACGCCATGTCTCATAATCTACTTCATTATTAGGCCGGGGGAAACGCCCAGAGAAAGGTCTGAGTCTCAAAGGAGTGTGCACTTGCAGAGCAGAATCTTCATTTCTCACTATGTGCTCGACTATTACTTTTTGTATGTCAGGTGGGTTGACGTCAGAAAGTTTCAGAGCAGGCTGTGTCTTTTCTCTAGATAGTAATGAGGACCAATGGTGTTGAACATGCTGCCCCGTTGTGGTACTGGGCAGGGGGCTTGCCTGTGCAGCATTTTCTGAACTATATCGCTCTGGGACAGCAAGTGAGTTCTGTTCTAAATCTTCACTTTGGGTTTCTGATTGGTCTAGATCGACACTCTCACTGATGGCAGAGAGCTCTTCTCTAAGGACAGCTGCAAAGTTTTTGCCAGTTTGTTTTGCTATGTCCTTTAACTCTGAGAGGTAAGTCTGTGTGGCTGTTTTGCTAGCTACAGGTGTGTAAACACTGGCTAAGGCTCTAATGTGATAAGTAACGTTAGTCTGGGTCTTACTGTCTAGTTTGTGTGGCAATGAAGGTAAGATAGATTGCATAGCTGTACCATGTACATACTCTACTATGACCTGTTTGTCTGACGCTGGCTCAGCGGAATCTACTGGAATTACCCTTTGGATGGAACCATATTGTTTAAGGAAATCACATAGTTCTTCATCAGCTTCTGTATCGGCTATGACTGAGTCATAGCTAACTATGACTGAGTTAGAGATTTTCACACTACTCGTTTGAATAACATCCATAATGAATCACTGATAGCAACACTATACGATCTCTGGTTTCTTATTTTAAATGCTTTATGCCACTCCTGGCTGGCTCACCAAGTTGTAGCAATGTTGTAGCACCGGTATCACACCACTGTCTGCGCTACTGGACCAGTTCTAGGTTCTAAGGAGTGGGGGAGCAAAAATCACTACACCAGAGACCGTTACTTTAAATACAAAAGGCCGGCTATTTACTGTATGCAAAACACATGAAATATACAGAACCATGAAAATGTAAAACCAGAAAATATACCCTGCAGGTTCTCAATATTGAGGTAAGTACAAAATATTCAAGAAATAAAAATAAAAATAAATTGTGTTTCACTCTCTTTTTGTTATTCAGTTCACCTAGGCACTTTTAATTAGACTAATCTAAGTTAGACCGGTCTTTTCCTAGGTTGAACCTATTTTTGAATCCCTATTTTTCTTTCTGAATAAACCCTTTTTCCTTTTCTTTTACAGGCAAGAAAATACCTTCAATTCAAAAAATCAAATCAAAATTAACCATAAACATTATAAATCATATTTCAGATCACATTTTAAATCACATTTCAAATCACATTTCAACATATGAACTAAATGTGAAATTAAAAGTGTGTGTCATAAATTCAGTTCGAGTTTAATGAGAGTTAAATTATTCAGTTCAATGAAGAGTTTCAGTTCGATTCAGTCCGCAAATAATAGTTCAATCAGAGTTCAATTCGATCCAAAAACAATTTCTTATACTCCTACCGCTCTGGCAGCGAGTCACTGTACTCAAAAGGTTTCCTCACTGATGTGATGAAGAAGATGATTTGCAAATCTGGGTCTGGCTCGCCATCTTGAATCCCGTCCGCACGTGTGCACACCTGCACACCTGCAGATGAATCCTCGCTCCGACAGAGCCTCAAATTAAGCACATAAAAAAAAAAACCTGACCTGTATAACAGGTCATAAGCACAAAAAATTAATTTTTAACTCTTCAAATCACACAATTAAATGTTCCACAGTCTCTGAGTTGTAAAGTTACTGCTATGGTGCTTTTTCACTCCAAAAATGGCGGCGGAGCGGTCTCCATTAACTCACCGCTCCGTCTCCACATAAATACATAACACATCTTTCATGTACAAAGCATACATTCACTTTTATAACATTCACAGTTTTCATAAACCCAAAAATTGTAACTGGTAAACAACTTTTGGCAAAACATTTCCTTGTAAACAGCTACGTTTTACTATTAACTCTCTGCTAGAGAAAGTAAAAACATGTGACACAGCAAAGTGCAAAAAAAACAAAAAACAACTTAAACTCACCAAAACCGTTGTGGCTTAGTTCTCATAAAATCCCTGTCAATCCCTGATCAGGTAAGTTATGTTTTTTTTTTAACTGCAAAATCAACTTTTACACTCTTTTCTCTGCTTAATAAACATAGTTAATTCTCTCCAATCTCTCTTCTGCTCTCTCCCGCAGGTCTCTGCTGCAGCATCGCTGACATGACGCTCTAATGTCACTAGTCTCTTAAAGGGGTAGTGAACTGAATTTTCTGTCTGCATACTTTTAATCTTTGAACGTTAAATTGCTGTTTTAACATTTTCAACATTTTTAATTCTGATGAATAAACTTCATTAAATGAATCATTTAACTTTTCAAACTTATTTATGCATCTTTTAACTATTTATTCTTATATAGGTCATATTTTTAACAGGGTTACATCAGCTTGAGGTCACTTTGGAACAGACCACCATGGAGCTTCAGTATACCCAGAATCACTGTGAGAAAGTAAAAAAATAGTGCAGAGCAGGAGAGAGATAATTTGATTGGAGACAGAGAGTGACTGGAATAACGTTTTGCTCAGTTTGAGCCCACGTTGGATTCTAAAGAAAAACAAAGGGACGAAAAAGAGAAAACTAAACTTGACTTAGTGGAGAGGAACAACTTACACCGTCAGACCAACAGGGGGCTCCAGGATACCCAGAATCTCTGTGAGGAAGAAAAGAAGACTTCAGAGAGTAAAACAAATCATTATATGAGAGTCCTAGAGGATGGGAGGAAATTGTTGCTCAGCTGAGACAAGAAAACATTCAAAAGAAAACGAGAAATAGAAAAAAAAGTAGAAGACAAGAGTAACAGAGAGTCTGAACATGCCTTTTTCCTCTTTCTGTTTCTCTTATGGCTATTTATGATAGTTTTACAATTATAGTCAATAGTATAAAGCTGAGTGTAAAGCTATTGTATCTTGTAGATCGTCTTGTCTTTTAAAAATTTTTTATTCCTGTCTTGTCAAATATTTTTTTTTTATCTTTTTTCAAATCTTGATTTTAATCTTTTACTACAAAGAGACACAATAAACAACTAACAACCTTTTGTTTTGCTTTCCTAATTCCTAATCTGCTGCTGGGGCAGTTTCATTTTCACCTGAACGTTGCACTGCATGATGTTTAATGTCACTATTCTGGATTGTATTTGAGACATTCTGCACCACATCTGATAGATCAAAATCTGAGACTTTTTGGTGTTCTCTGCATTTGTGTGCATTATACAGGGAGTGCAGAATTATTAGGCAAATTAGTATTTTGACCACATCATCCTCGTTATGCATGTTGTCTTACTCCAAGCTGTATAGGCTGGAAAGCCTACTACCAATTAAGCATGATGTGCATCTCTGTAATGAGAAGGGGTGTGGTCTAATGACATCAACACCCTATATCAGGTGTGCATAATTATTAGGCAACTTCCTTTTCTTTGGCAAAATGGATCAAAAGAAGGACTTGACAGGCTCAGAAAAGTCAAAAATAGTGAGATATATTGCAGAGGGATGCAGCAGTCTTAAAATAGCCAAGCTTCTGAAGCGTGATCATCGAACAATCAAGCGTTTCATTCAAAATAGTCAACAGGGTCGCAAGAAGCGTGTGGAAAAACCAAGGCGCAAAATAACTGCCCGTGAACTGAGAAAAGTCAAGCGTGCAGCTGCCAAGATGCCACTTGCCACCAGTTTGGCCATATTTCAGAGCTGCAACATCACTGGAGTGCCCAAAAGCACAAGGTGTGCAATACTCAGAGACATGGCCAAGGTAAGAAAGGCAGAAAGTCGACCACCACTGAACAAGACACACAAGCTGAAACGTCAAGACTGGGCCAAGAAATATCTCAAGACTGATTTTTCTAAGGTTTTATGGACTGATGAAATGAGAGTGAGTCTTGATGGGCCAGATGGATGGGCCCGTGGCTGGATTGGTAAAGGGCAGAGAGCTCCAGTCCGACTCAGACGCCAGCAAGGTGGAGGTGGAGTACTGGTTTGGGCTGGTATCATCAAAGATGAGCTTGTGGGGCCTTTTCGGGTTGAGGATGGAGTCAAGCTGAACTCCCAGTCCTACTGCCAGTGTCTGGAAGACACCTTCTTCAAGCAGTGGTACAGGAAGAAGTCTGCATCCTTCAAGAAAAACATGATTTTCATGCAGGACAATGCTCCATCACACACGTCCAAGTACTCCACAGCGTGGCTGGCAAGAAAGGGTATAAAAGAAGAAAATCTAATGATATGGCCTCCTTGTTCACCTGATCTGAACCCCATTGAGAACCTGTGGTCCATCATCAAATGTGCGATTTACAAGGAGGGAAAACAGTACACCTCTCTGAACAGTGTCTGGGAGGCTGTGGTTGCTGCTGCACGCAATGTTGATGGTGAACAAATCAAAACACTGACAGAATCCATGGATGGCAGGCTTTTGAGTGTCCTTGCAAAGAAAGGTGGCTATATTGGTCACTGATTTGTTTTTGTTTGGTTTTTGAATGTCAGAAATGTATATTTGTGAATGTTGAGATGTTATATTGGTTTCACTGGTAAAAATAAATAATTGAAATGGGTATAAATTTGTTTTTTGTTAAGTTGCCTAATAATTATACACAGTAATAGTCACCTGCACACACAGATATCCCCCTAAAAAAGCTAAAACTAAAAACTACTTCCAAACATATTCAGCTTTGATATTAATGAGTTTTTTGTGTTCATTGAGAACATGGTTGTTGTTCAAATTAAATCCTCAAATAAAATTAATCCTCAAAAATACAACTTGCCTAATAAATCTGCACTCCCTGTATGTGGAATACACATTGGTTTGAATTTGCAGCCACTGAATGGACATGGAACAATTTCTTTCCTTCTTAAATGCCCCTTAAATTAATAAACATGTCCTTCTCCACAAATGGCTGCTTAAAATCACACATGGGGCAATAAATTGCGTAATTAACTGCGAAATTTTTACCGTCTTCAAGTATTAAATTTTTCTCTGAATGTATTCTAGACAAATGTATCATCAATAAGTACTAAATGTGCACATGCAATTATTATACAGCCATGGTGTGGGATTGTGGAATACTGTCTATAATTAGGTCTGTAATGTTTAGACAGAAGTGTTTTTACCGCACTGGCAAATTCACACTATTTACATTTTCACATTATGTGGCAATCACTAGAACATATGGGAAAAACTTGGTATTAGGACGTTTTGACTTTTGTGTATCAGTTCAACCTATAGAAAAGGACAGAATCAATGTAGGCTCGTTTTATTTAAGTTATTCACCTTACACATATGAAGTGCAATAGCGGAAGGCACCAAATTTAGCACAGCCTCGAAATGTTATCTCACAACTGCAATTAATTAAATGTGACTATTAATAATTAAAAGCTGTTGCTAACGTCGCTAACAGGTTGCTCATGTCCCCTCAGTCTCAGTTTGTGTTTGAATAATCCAGTAATAATAATTAGTGTACATTAATGTTAGCCAACAGAAAAACAAGCTGACCTAGCCAAAAAAATACAATGCTTGTAGATTTTAGAAAATGCGTCTTTTTACAAAGAATTAGTTAACTTAAGCAGTAAAAGTTTACTTTAACAACCTGTTTCTCACCATCCTACACCAAATATAGTCTGATTCTGACACCGAATATATACACAGATTCAGATCTGTCTGAAACAGGATTTGGGCGTGAAATGTGTTTAAGATCTTTCTCCATCAGCTAAATGGAGATCAGAAGCCCTGCCCTAGTTGCTGTTAGTAGGCATTCCAACCATTCAGAAAATTGCATATTTTTACTTGCATTCTGGAGTCTGGACATTGTGCAGTTCACTACCTCATGTATCTGCTTATTATCTGGAAACGGGGACAGGGTACATAAAAAATACATGGTTTAATTATATCAAACAACATGCAAATCAGTAAAATGAACCTTACGCTACCTTTTGTTAAGACTAAATGAGCAGTGTGTTCATGAACATGACCGCCACTCCTTCAATAAGGCGTAAATATCTAGTGTTGGGGCTCCTCTGTTCTGCTGACGGGTTGCAGAGCGCAAGCATGTCTGATGCAGAGACACAGCAAGACAACATACAGTAGCAGGTTCAAGGTACATGTCAGGGAGCCACCAGTCACGCCTCCCTCCAATGCTCACACTCTCACTTAGCCTCTCCCTCCTACAAATCACCTACCCTGTCCTCTTCCCACTAATCACCTACACCTGTCCTCCTCCTAATCACCTACACCTATCCTCTTCCTACTAATCACCCACACCTGTCCTACTCCTACTAATCACCTACACCTGCTCTCCTCCTACTAATCACCTACACCTACACATCCGGCCCTTTGTACGTCCCTGTCCGGCCCGCATGAGGCCAATCATAAATTACAGGGATGCACCGAACATTTTCGGCCGAAATACCTAAATCACCGAAACAACATGGCAGAAATACAATTGTAATGACGCAATAAAAAAGCACAGCCAGCACACGGTTATCTGGATAAGAGCCAACATGTCTGCGGTGTGCGGATAGCGATTTGCAAAACATGCAATGCTGAAATTTTAAGAGGGGGTGTTTCTCCAGGTCGGGTTTAATTTATCAATTGAAATCCAAACATCCCGACTGCCATTCTAAATATGAGAAGAACGCGGCGCAGAAGAGTAAAGCGGACGTTTTTGGAAAGGCAAGTTTTCCAATGATGGTGCTAAGGCAAAAGGCATAACACAAAAACATATGAATTACATTGCCTTTTGATTTGAATTTTCATTTCAGTGCATCCCTAAAATATTATCGTTGGTGTGGCTGTCTGACACAATTCAGGTTTCTAATGTGGCCCCTTGTAAAAATTAATTGCCCACCCCTGCGATATATTCATCTCACGCACATGTGCATTTGATGAAAATACCGTATTGAACTCAAGCGAAGTGAACACACACATAAAACAAAAAAACACAAAGTCTGTGTTTTCTACCCTGAAACATGTGAAAACAAAGCATCGACCTGTTCTGACTGACACCCACGTGAAAGAATTGCTTTGAGTGGCAACAACAGAATACGATGCAGATTTGAAGGGGATTGTTAAAGGCAAGGAATGCCAAAAGTTCCACTAAGTAGCATGCATAGTAAAAGAAAAGCGCTATTGTAAATTATAATATTTTTGTTTGTGGACTTGGTTAAACTGAGAGTTTGTGTGTGTGAGACAGTGCACACAATGTTCATTGTTGAAAATGACTGGCCTGTGGTCTTAGAACTGTAGGAGTCAATTTCTGTCATTATGTTGGTGTGTGACATTTACAATAAATCTGGCTGAGCAGAGGTATGTGTGTGTGTGTGTGTGTGTAAGAGGAAGGGATGGGTGATGTTCATGTGTGCCCATGTGTATGATGTGGCTCTTTGCGGTTACACAGTAAAAAATGTGGCTCTCGGTCTCTGACTGCTTGGCCACCCCTGATCTATACTGTAGAATTGTTCATGTCATGTGATTTGGTCACATTGAATCTGTTTAAATGTCTGCAACCAAAATCATCCTACAGATAATGTGCACATGAACATCGTGTTCTATCTGAATGTTTCTTTTTCTTTTCCAAAGGAACTCTAGTTTAGAAAATACAGTAGTGAGATGGTGGCAAAAGCCAGTGATTGGTCAAAAAGTGGCAATTGTGCAAATAGTGAAGATAAAAATGTAACATATGTACAGCATGCGAATAAATATAAAGGCTATAGCAGTGCAGAGATCGTTAAGACATCGTGGACATTGTGTGACATTTGTGTGTAACAGTATATTTGGTTAAGATCGCTATGTCACAATTATTCAACCCCTTTATAATATTGTTGTTTTTAAAGCTTTCTGACAGTTTTTATGGCCTGAAGTAAAGCTGAAACATCATTAGGCCTTTGGGAACTCTATAACGATCGTTCATTTGCTTCAGCTGTGATGCATATATAAACCCCGACCATGAAGGTGTTTAAGGTGAGTTGCAATCATGGGAAAGACAAAGGGAGCTTCCACAAAAGCTGAGAGAGGAGATTATTTCATCACATCTGATAGGCCTTGGGTATAAGAAGATTTCCAAAAGATTTAACATTCTAAGAGACACCATTGGGAGCATTATAAGGTAGTTAAAAACATATGGAACAGCTGCAAACCTGCCTGGCCGTGGAAGAAAGCTCACTCGGTAGCAGTCACGCTGCCTCGTTATCCAGTGCCTGCCTTGATTGCCGTCAGCTGTGGCTCATTAAGGATAAGACTATATAAACTCACGTTCTCGATTCACAGGCTGTCGGTTCTTGAATGTCATGCTGGTGATTTCCCGTGGTTGCTTATACCTCTGACTTAAAATAAAGCCCACATGTCAGGAGGCTTACCTTGTGTAGCACCACATCAGGTATGGATGGAAACCCCTCTGGCTTCTGCATACAATCAGGCATGAACTGGATGCTCAAAAGAAAGTCTCTACTATATTGTATCTTCTTATTCTCCATCTCTGGCTCTGAGGAAGGAACAAGCAAAAGCAGACATGAAAAGTAGTGAAAAACATGATGAAGTGTGCTAGTCAGAAGAAGTAGGTCTCACTGTGCATGGTGTTGTTGTTGGGCTCTTCGACAGGTGAAACAACCCCCCATCGTTGCTTTCATCCTCAGAGCTGGGCTCGGGTTCGTTCTTCGGCGGCTCGGCTTCCTGCACTTCGGTTTCATCTGCTGGTGTTTCTGCTGAAGCCAGATGCTCCACAATCACAAGCGACACACTGGAAATCTCGACTGTGGTTGAGACTGGCTCAAGGTCAAAGTCAGACTGCTGGAAAGCTCTGGCTTATCCTAACACAAACACACCCAATTAATAATAAAACACCAGGATTACTGTGAATTTGTAGTTCACAGTAACATTCACCGAAGTGACCGACTGCATTTCAATGTTTATATATAGTTATTTAAAGAAATACTCGAGTGTTGGCACCTCAGTTTATATCTACAGTATTTGTAGTCCATGTGCAATAACTACAACCAAGAGCTAACATGCCTCCTAGTTTATTGAGATGAGCACAAAACTTTACTCATGACTCGATTACAATGAAAGTCAAAGGGCAGTTGTGGGGAAAAAGGAACGATTATGTGAGATTTTTATACGCCGTTACCAAAAGATAATATTGCATATTGAAATTTAAAGATGTCAAATTCTTTTATTTGTAGAAAACGTATTTAAAAAGTACGGGTCTTATTTCTAAAAGTATGGATTTGTTCTTTTAGGCTACTTTTGTAGTCAACACTGTTTAACATGCACAACAGTTTAACAATTTGCAATACGTCTTAATTAAAACATGTTGGAAAATGCTGGACTACACTTTTAATTTAGTCAAATTGTAAAAGATTTTTAACAATTAAAATCCAGTGCAGAGACAGCAGCGAGCCCTAAACTCACCTCTCTGAGTGATTGGGAGTCGTCAGGACAAGGAGCTGTGTCTGTTTCGGCCGGCTCATCGATGGTGAATAGAGCAGAAGCTGGAACCTCTGGGGGCACGTGCACAGGCTCTGTTTTATCTGGCTTTGGTGTGACGGTTTGTGCATGACCGGGCTGAAGAGGTAGACTTTTCAGTGCCATCTAATGCAGCATATTTTACTGAATAACTCTCAAGCTGTTCATCTGTAGACAACTTAGACAGTAGCAATTAAATCACAGACTAGATGAGTCAAAAATCCAAAAAACAATAAGAATTGAGATATTGGGACTTACCTGGTTTCAAGTCGGCAGAAGCATGGGGTCCCTGAGCTCTGTCCACATTATAGACACGCTCATTTTCCACCACTTGGTTCAGTTGCTGGAATTTGAGGTGGAAAGCGTGAGGATATTGAGAATTTGGACATAAAATAGAAAGAGAAAGAAGGGAAAACAGATTGCACACATGAGTAAAAAATAGTGGAAAAGGGAAATGGTAATACAGGCAAATAAATGGAGGAAGGCTGGTGAGCTATTAGCCAGAAGAATCTGCTTCCTCTATGAATGCATGTGTGACTGTTACCTGCAGAGGAATAGGGACGGAAAAGACATTTCCCACTGGCAGAGTGGGGTTCCGACTCCTGCCAGCTTCTGATATGATCTCCTCCGTGATGTCCTTGTTGTCTTGGTTAGGATCTCGGACAACAATCTTAATGGAAAATAAATAGCACATGATCAAAGATAAATAGGTACTCAGTAAACCAGTACTGAAACAAAGAGTAAGCACACCCACCGTTTTCCTCTTCCTCTTGGTAGATGGATGTTGCTGCAGTGGATGTTGCTGCAGTGGAGGGACCATTGGGCATTGGGCCGTGTACAACCATTGAGTCTGGTTGTACACGGCCTGATCATTATAGTAGAACATCCCTGCAGCCGACACTAATAGGATCAGTATCAGTTTCAATTAAAGACCAACATGTAAGCTGTGAGAATCATAACATCCTACAAGAAAACCAGCCTTTTTTGTAAGGATGACTGGAAAGGCATGATGAATTTACCATTTGTTGGGGTAGTAGGTCCAGGGAGTACAGTGTAGCATGTATTGAATTCTGTGGGATGGACTGAGTACTGCTGAGGAGCCACAACATGTACTGGAGCACTGTAATAATACTTTAACACAAACAGCATATGTTTGGCATAAAAGAAAAATGCTAAAGCTATTTTAAAGGGTTAACATAAACAGTTTTGAAAACTTGAGGCTATAAAAGGACACACAGGGACAAATTCAAAGCACCAAGGTACAGACATCACCCCTGACCCTTCCCACAACTACATCGAACAACCTCTAAGCCTCTACCTTATCCCTGTGTGCCTCTTTACATATAGCACAGTTGGGTATGGTAATGTAGGTGAAGTAATTTGGGTGGGAAAAACTCAGACAATGCAGTAGGGAAAGACAGGGCAGAGTGAGGGAGGAAGTGCAGGCCAGACAGGTGTGGGATTTTAAAGTCAGGCTAGGAAAGGTAGGTAAACCGTATTTCCTGATTAGCACACATTAGCATACAGATATAATTTTGGTCCAAACTCAGTAAAGATTTCGTTCAAATAGAGTTCATAGAGTAAGTAGTTTAATTGATTTGTACAATTCTGATATACTTAATGAATAACCTTCACTCTGTTTAATCAAATCAGAGCCATGTCCTTTTAAAGCAGTTGCCAGTTGCGCTCACATTCCTCTTTATGGACATTTTGAGTAGTCAGTTATGTTTTATAGATCGTTCTAAACCATAATCAGGTCCCCAATAATATTGCAGATTGGATACCACTTTTTATTCATTCCTCTTTAGTTTCCTTACAGAGTAAGTGATCAAGGGGTTTACAAAATGAGCCCGTTTGGCTGCTATAAGTAAAATCTAAATGAACAGTGTGTTTAGGTGATGAGGAAGTGATGGGCTTTAGTTTATTCTGTGTGAAAAACAGTGTGTGTTTGAACTGTACATTTCCAGCATTTGTTCTTCTGGAGAACTCACAGTCATGTTCACCACCACAGGAACGTAGGTCCCCGAATACTGTTGATTAGAACAACATGAAAATGTCTGTAACTACATTTGACATCATATTTATATGTTTACTCTGATATTTACATCTCAGCTGCTTTCAGCTTTCTGTTGCCTTCAGCTTCCTGGGTTTTGTAAAGCAAATTTGTAAATAACTACATTGTCTTGTTAATGAGTGTGTGGTTAAATAAAAGCATTTATTCTTTTTTTCTCTAAAAACAAACAAACATTGATATCTGATCAGAGTCAAATCGACCCCGAACATAAGTAACTTTATTATTTTAGAAAAGAACAGAAAAAAAAACATTGTTTATCCAAACACAAGATTTTTCTTCATATTGTGTACAGGCCACAAATACATCGTTTTCCATGCTAAAAACATTAATTTATTTGTTGATCTGTTGAAATATGATATAAAATATATATTGAAATATATATAAAAAAATGTCAATGTCCAGCTTATTCAGCATCTTCAGCATGAAATCCACTGATGCTTCCAGGTGAGCTTCATCCACCACTACACTGATCTGAAGCTTGACTGCCATTGGAGTAGATGTCAGACATTCAAATCTGCCCCTCCCACGTGATGACATGGGAGTAAATATGAATAACCCTCTACGATTCCCATTGGCATTCAATCAATGCATTTTAAAGGAAAGGAAACGATGTACAAATAAAATCTCCACAAATTTCAACCTATTTTGTAATTACACTGAATTGAGATAAAATAAATAAATAAAAATCTGTGTGACATGAACAACTCATATTTCTTATCCCACCCTCTCTCCATCCTCTACGCCGGCTCCAACAGTTTAACACACTCCCTCGTTCCTGCACAGGGCAGGCGGTGGTAAATTTTCTGCCCTGGGCAAGATTTTACTTGGTGCCACTTCCCTCACAGCCCATTCACCAATTATCATTGTGTTCAAACATCCATAACCTTATTTTAAATTGTTTCCAGTTAAACTATAAAATATAGTTGCAGTCTGGGTCACATTATAAAAGAAACACAAACAGTAAGAATAATTACATCTGGTCTTGTTGCACATAAATGTCTTTATTTAAACACTTCTTTATCATACAGTACTGTTTAACTTTCCACTTCATTTTAAAAGTGTTCGATGTCCAGTAGATGGCAGTAATGTTTTACTAAACTTTAGCTCCTTCTAGCGGTATCACGATGAATTACACTGTACTGCACTTTTAAAGGGAATTTTACATCAAATGCCCTTTTTTTTAAATAAGCCAAGTTATAAACAAACATTACCAAATTAACAACTTCGAAATACAAATACCACAAATCCCCAAATTCTACACAACTATAGAGTCAAATATTGTTAAGACATCATGTGACTCAAAAAATTAGATGTTATACAAATCTCGGATCTCTGGAAACCCAGACATTATTACACTATTTAAAACTTTTAGAATAGACTTTAAAAACTAGACCAATATAAAGTTTGTTCACAAACTTTTACTAAACTGAGTTTATTCATATGATCATCGCCATTCATTACATCGCATTACCTTTTTCTTCATTTGCACTTTTTTTATTCAATTTGTATTGTTTTCCAGCACAGGAATGTGAATACTGTACTGTTATGTTTGCATAATTATGCTATAAAACACATATTATCCCATTAATTTCGGAGCATGCCCAGAAAGAACCGGAGACATGACTGCACAGCTTTTTTTCTTCGTTTGCTCTGCACACTGCAAATACACCCAAATGCAGAACGAGAGTGCCCGCTAATGGCTACCAGATATTATAAAATTAATGCAATGTTACCAATGTCACTATGACCATTATTAATTTAGGGGCTTCAGGAAAGACTGCATAGGAAACAAAACCATAACACACATTTAAAATACACTGTATAGAAAGAAATACAAAACCAAGAACAAGACACATTTTGCTTCGTTGTATCATTTTTTTAAATCATTTTTAGTAGATATTTAATGGAATGTCAATATAATCTTACCTTTTTAAAGAAGTCTGTAGGCGAGGGCATGTAGCCTTATGTCAGCAGAAAGGAGACACTAATAAAACTTTGAGTGTCTCCTTTCTCCTGACATAAGGCTACATAACCCCTACGGGGAGACTGCAGGAGTTCATGTCTCATAGACTCTTTCTCTGCCTTGATCCCCAAAACACAGACAGAAATGTCTCTGCTAGGGACTAAATAAGACGAAAGAAAGGGATCATCCAATATCCAACTAAATCAAACATTTACTCAAATCATGTATATAAAACAAACATTAACGAGTTAAGACTTGACTGTAGACCAGGTTTAGGAAAACTATTAGACTTTGTTTAAACCAAAACCAAAAACAAAAAAAGAGTAAACACTTTTCCAAAACAAACCACTGTTCATTTTAAGAACATCAGGGCACTGAATTAACTTTTACAAATGAGAAAACTAAAATCCACAGCTAAACAATATAGTTGTTTGAATTTTGTGCACACTAAATAAAACCGAAGATAATAACTGACCTTGTTTACACAAAACACAGATGTGATTTTTCCTCATCTGTCAGACAAGGAAGTTTACAACTCCCTTTAAGTAGTGCAGAAACCCAGTTAGTAGATAATAAATCAAAACTGCCATCATGAAGAGTTTCCAATGCACAAGCGATGAGGGATTGTGCTTTGTTGTGTTTGTGCTGTGCAGCATCAATTCGAGGTCTTTTAGCAGTCGTGGGTTGTGACGTGTCTGATGCAGTTCTTCATGGGTCCTGCATATAAAATAAATAAATGAATATTAGAACAAAGCTGCATGTTTTATTTCTGCATAATGAATACAGTCTACAATCTGATCATTTCTGTACATGTTAAAGGTGTGTTGTGTAAAATAATTTACTAAATGAAATAAAAGGTGCTCAGATCACACTAATGATATTATATGTTTATTTGATAAAACTGTATCATGCAGTAATAATGTGCTTGTATCGTCTTACACACTGAAGACATAAACATCAACACTATAGATACAGTGCCCTCCACAATTATTGGCACCCCTGTTTAAGATGTGGTCATGGACTTCTAAAAATTTTACTTTTTTTTAAAACAACATAGAACCCAAATGCAAAAAAAGAGAAAAATCCAACCTTTTATTTAAGTACATTACTTTGGTGGTAAAAAAATCACACATTTAGAAAAAACAAAAAAACAAAACTTGAAATCATGTGTGCCACAATTATTGGCACCCCTAACAATTCCTCTGAAATCTTTTTTTTTTTTTTTTTTTTTTTTTTTTTTTTTTTTTTTTTTTTTTTTTTTTTTTTTTTTGTTTTTTAGGGTGGGTTATCTTGCCACAACGCACAGTGAGGAGGATGGTAAGAGAAGTAAAAAAATTTCCCAAGCTCACCGTCACAGAATTGCATCAAAGAGTGGCATCTTGGGGTCACAGAGTCTCCAAAACAACCATCAGACGCTCTCTACATGCCAACAAGCTGTTTGGGAGGCATGCAAGGAAAAAGCCTTTTCTCACTAACACTCACAAACGTAAACGTCTGGAGTTTGCTAAGCGGTACTGGGACTTCAACTGGGATCGTGTGCTTTGGTCAGATGACACTAAGATTGAGCTTTTTGGCAACAAACACTCTAAGTGGGTCTGGCGAATGAGTATGCCGAAAAGCACCCCATGCCCACCGTGAAGTATGGTGGAGGATCTGTGATGCTGTGGGCCTGTTTTTCTTCCAAAGGCCCTGGGAACCTTGTTAGGGTGTATGGCATTATGAACGCTTCGAAGTACCAGGATATTTTAAATAAAAACCTGATGGCCTCTGCCAGAAAGCTGAAGATGGGTCGTCATTGGGTCTTTTTTTGCAGGATAATGATCCAAAACATGTGGCAAAATCTACACAAAAGTGGTTCAGCAGTCACAAACTCAAGGTCCTCCCATGGCCATCTCAGTCCCCAGACCTCAACCCAATCAAAAACCTGTGGGGCGAGCTAAAGAGAAGAGTGCATAAGAGAGGACCCAGGACACTGGATGATCTAGAAAGATTGTGCAAAGAAGAATGGTCAAAAATCCCTCTCTCTGTGTTCTCCAATCTTGTGAAATGTTATAGGAGGAGATTAAGTGCTGTCTTGTTGGCAAAAGGAGGTTGTACAAAGTATTAACATCAGCAGAAGCTGGTTTTCAACACTTTCATTCTTGTGAAAAAGAAAAATTCTTTATGGTTATGCATAAGAATATTTTTATGGTTATGTAGAGAATCCATCATGCAATACTCTGTGTACCTTGTTTCTATATAAATTATGTACTTGAATAAAGTACTGGAATAAAAGTCACATGTATCATGTATGTATGTTTAACATTTTATGAAGATATCATTAAAATGTAGATTTCTACAAACATTTATCTGGGAATATTTCTGATCCTTTTCTCCCTCACAGATGTAAAATAGGCTCAGATTTTCCATCCACATGCAGATCACCAGGTCGTTGTCGTCATTCCGCGCAAGAATATTTTCCCCACCCGTGATCCTTCATGCAATCTTTAAAAAAACAACTTCTTTTTCACTGTCCACTTTTTCTTTTCTTTTTTTTTCTTGTAAACAAAGCTCAGTTAGCATGAGCTGGAAAGAGCTGCATTCCACTTCCTGCCAGGTGCGTCACAGTGCAGGTCATGCGCTCTTTAACCTCTAAGACCTTCTAAAGATGAATAAAACTAAGAACTCACCCACATGGGGAATAAAAACCTCCCATATATCATTAAAACCCTGCACTCATTGGCAACATTTTCTATGGAACATGTTGTTTTCACATTGCTACTGGCTAAAAATAAAAGATTGGAAATTAAAAGGTGGTGCAAAGCAAAGCATCACCACAAACACCTGCAGAGTTCAGTTGTATCACCGATAAGATTCTACCTGTCTTTGCCTTTTTTTTTTAGTGGTTACTCTCATTTGTTTTTTAACACTATATTCTACCAGCCATATTTATTATTTACCACCAAGATGTCGTTCTTTATGCGAAAGTTACTCTAAAACAGTGGAACCTTATCTTTCCAAATAAACAGGAATTTGCAGCAATTGTGCGTTCGGATGCGTTTGTGACTCGTTATTACAATTATAGTGTAAGTACTGTTTTTTTATGAATGTTGTTTGTGTGTGCTATTTACACAAATTTAGGAAATACATTTGTTATAATCGTTCTATTGAAAAACAGTGATCTAAAGTCGATGCTTGAGGCTTAGACCTTTAGAATGATATATAATTTATCATGACTACTTATGCCCCTTTTTATTTAATCTATTGTTACTTACACCAGCAAACACTGGTCACTTCAGGTGGCTGCTTTTAAACCTCCTCTGGTCAGGCTCTTGCTCATCATTGGTCCTTTTTTTTCCCAGATCTCCATTACAATTACCAGGTGACTCCACCTACATATAGTAGAGAGCTGAAGACGGAGACAACACAAGGAGGGGAAGTAGAAGAAAACAGCACAGACACGTAAAAGCGGCTTCCTGGTGTGTGTTTAGGGGGAATTAATAGCAAAGTATAGACACAGAGCCTGTGAGGCTGCTCACAAACTCCTGCTAAAGGCAGATAAAGAGTGAGAGAAGTTGTGCTAGACACAGTAGAATAAAGAAAGATGGTTTATAGATCAGGAGTTTATTGATCCTATTGAAGAATACTAGTATTTGTCCCTATATTTGTTGCAGTATTTAAAGGGATTTAAACACATTATTGGAGAAAAAATAAATACATGGATGTGTGGAGTAGGATATGTGTATTCATTTTACAGAAAAAGAGTGATTTATTAGTGTTACGTTCATAAAAATTACAGTGAGACATTTGATGAGTGGTCGTATGTAAGTTGGGTGAGAATTACAGGCTATTTTTGATACAAAGATTAAATTATTTTTTGATTCTCTGTGTTTCAGAAGTTATATTATAGTTTGGGTATTTTAATCTTATAAGGCAAATAAAACAGTATTTGGGCAGAGGTGAGGTGTTAGGATTTAAAAGAGGGAAAGGAGTGACAGTAAGACAGATAGAATATGCTCACTAGTTTTACTAAACCTGCGCAAATTTGCGTACATTTCCTGGCCCTCACACCTAGTAGCACCCCTGCTGAGATTTTCACAGGCCTGCAGCACCATTGTTCTCCTGCTTTTGTTGTGCAAACACACCTATTACCTGTGAGGCCTGGCACATTTGCATTTCTTTACTCGGAGTAGCTCAGAGGCCAGAAGAAAACTCAAAAAACAATCTTCTTTTGCCTGTCCACCCTGTGCATGCCTTGTGCTAAATGTAGGCATTCACCGCCGTCAGGTCCAGCATATTGTAAAAAAACACTACTGGTGTTATGCGGGAAACGGAGGCGGAAGCAGTAGTGACAGCAAACAAAGTTTATTCATGCAAAAAGGCAAAGCCAACAGAAAATCCACACAAACCAAAAGTTAATCCGCTCGGGACGAGTAAATCCACAGGTGAGCTAGGGAAAGTGCGTCACGGGGCTGTAACACAGGCACATACGGCACACAGTGACACTAACACAGCCGTACCGGGACGATCTGGGTAATCTGGGGTGCGCTCCGGAAGGAAAACTTGAACATACAATAACGGACCCGGAGTGTGGGTGAATGTGGGGGCTTTATAGGAGCTGGGAACAAGTGAGTAAAACGAGCCGCAGCTGTTTCCCATGAAGCCTGATTGCTAACAGATCCGTGCGGGGGGGCACCGACGGAAGAAGGAGCGAGGTGCTTGGGGGAAACCCGAGGTTTGACAGCCGCCGAAGGGGGCGTGGCAGGGGGATTCCTGACACCCCCAAAAGGGGCGGGACCTGACGCCCCGAACTCAAAGCACGGCAGGTAGGCCAGGGCATTTCGGAGGAGGGCCCCACCGACCTTCCAGGGTCGAAGGGGACCCGGCCGGGGCCGCTGTGGAGCCAGGAAGAGCCAGGAAGGGTCTGTTCCACGGCGACAAGACCATCCCCGCGGAGAGCCGGAATGGGACAACGACCCCAGCGGGGTCCCCGAACGGAGCACAGCCCAACTCGAAACCCAGAAGGAGGGCGAAGTCCTCAGCGGAACCCAGCGGAACCCTTCGTGGAGTCCAGAGGCCAAGTGCCCTCCACAGCAGAGAGCAGAGGCTGAGAGATGCCCTCAATGGAGACTTGAAGCGGAGTGACGCCCAAGGCCTGAGGCCCCGAGGCCCCATCACCCACGGGGACTTGGAGAGCTCTGAGGATGCCTTGGTTGAAGCGGAGCTCTGAGAGGTGGAGTCGCCTTCAAGGAGAATGTGGGGCGCGCCGTAGCCTTCGGTGATGCCTGGGGGCAAGGGGTCGACGTCCCTTTCGCAGTCTCAGAGCCGAGTTGTGTGCTCCAGGATCCCATTGGATGAAGAGGTGTTCTCTGGGATGCGTTGGCGTGGAACCGGGCTCTCCTTGGGAAGCTGGCGCGGAACCGAGTTCTTCTTGAGACCAAAGAATGGAGCTGAGCTTTCCCGGGAGTCCTGGGACGGAACCGAGCTCACCCTGGGAATCGGGAGCAAAGAGGAGCTTACGTCAGGGACCTGGAGCGAAGAGGAGCTCTTATCAGAGACCTCGAGCAAAGAGGAGCTCTCATCAGAAAACCTGGAGCGAAGTGGAGTTTTCCCGGAAGCCTAGGAGCGGAAAGGGAGCCGCCTGGAAGCCTAGGAGTGGAGAGGAGCTCGCCTGGAGACCCTGGGACGAAGCTGAGCTCTCGGGGATTCTCTGCAGCGGAACCGAGCTCTCTGGGACTCTCTGCAGCGGAACCGAGCTCACGGGTTCGCTCGGGGACAGAGAGGAGCTAAATGAAACGGAGCCAGCCTGGCCACCTGCGTGTTGCTGCTCTTACAGAATACATCTGTGCCATTTGGGTAAACAAAGCAGAGAGAGAGAGAGATGCATTGCAGACATATTTGGTCTCCAAATCTGTGGCCATCCAAAACTTGATCCCAAATTTGTCTGGCTTGGTTGCGATATACTGTGTGAATGGACGACGAACCTTGGTAGGGAACAGCTATTCATCTATGGCAGGGGTGGGCAATTGATTTTTACAACGGGCCACATGAGAAACCTGAATTGTGTCAGAGGGCCACACCAACAATAACTTGAACTTCATTCTGCTCAACTTTCTTTCACTGTAAAATGCACTAAATTATATATTTTGAATAGCTGGTACTGGTCATCGGAAGATTAAAACTATTCTGTAAATATTTGTGAAATTGTGGTGTATAGGTCAAATAAGAAAAAAAAATTATTGTTAACCTAAACTCACTAAAATCAATGAATTGCAATTTGAAGAATAAATTCAATTACAAAAGTTTTTTTATTTATAATTATAAATTATTATTACTTATTTGTTAGCATTCATAGTCTTAACAGACAGACAGCGGTCAATTATTATTAGCAACGGTCTGTTATACGAAATAATTGCCTGCCGAACGTTTGGAAGCCCATTCAAGTGAATGGAACGTATTATTAAATTATAATAATTATTATCAACGGGGAATGTTTCAAAGATGACCATGTGATCTAAGGCAATGAATTCCATATTTTTTTTGTTATGCCTTTTTCCCTTGGCACATCACTGGAAACCTTTTTTGCCTTTTTAAAAACGTCCGCTGCAGACGGAGTGCGCATGCTAGGATTGACTTATTTTCCGCATTCTTCTTATATTTAGAATGGCAATTAGGATATTTGGATTTCAGGTGATTGTCAGGGTGCGAGCGAAAACAAAAGGTGGAAGCCGGAGTAAAGCTCGCTCGAGTTTTAATACCAGTGAGAGGGAGAGAAACACACGAGCACACACACACACAGACGCGCACACGCGCACACACACATAAAAGCACAAGCTCACGGCAGTTCTTATGTTGAGAGTGTCCGAGGTGCGCTAGCTGACCCGAGATGCGCGGGGAGGTGAAGCGTGGCCGGTACGGGATAGTGGAGTCCGGACAGAACGGAACGGAAGACACAGACCATAGCAGAACACAAACAACCCAAACACACAGTATGTAGCATCCAACACATTCAATAACGAACGGGGATAGGGAGTGAAAGAGGAGCTTATATAGAAGCGGGGTGGTGTGATGATGAACCCCAGGTGAGCGTGACTAAACCTGGGGCTTCTGAGAGAGTGGAGGCATGAGTAAAGATGAGCTCCAGGTGTGCCTTGTTAAACCTGGAGCTCTATAGAGAGTGGAGGCATAGAGAGCCACCAAAGGGGGCGTGGCAGGTGGAACCCTGACATTACCCCCCCCCTGAGGGGCGGCACCTGACGCCCCAAACCCACAGACGCTCGGAGGGCCAGGGCACTCGGAGGAGGATCCCGGTGTCCGTCCAGGGTCGAACGGGACCTGGTCAGAACCGCCACAGAACCGGAGAAGGCCAGAAAGGATCTGAGGCTGGGCGACAGCCCAGGCGAAGCGCAGGAACCGGACGATGCTCAACCCGAATGCATGTGATGGACCCGTGCTCCCAGGGGAAGTCCGAAACGGTGCGCAGCCCATCGCGGAGGCCAGAATCAGAGCAAAACCCCTGGCGAAGATCGGAGCCCGGACAAAGGCCGGAAAAACGGTTCCAGCGAGGACTGGGGACGGAGAGCTGCCTGTAGCGGAGACCAGGGACGAAGGGACGTCTTCGGCGGAGCCAGGAGGCAGAGAGACAGCCCCAGCGTCGGATAGGGACCAAGCTGCGCCCTCAGCGGAGTCCCGAGGTTGAGCGACCTCCACAGCAGAGACCCGAGACCGAGTGATGCTCTCGGCGGCGATCAGGGCCGGATATACGGCCAATGGGGAGGTCTGGATCGGAGCTACATCCGTAGTGGAGATCGGAGTATGAGTGACGCACCCGGTGGAGCCCGGAATCAGAAAAACGACCCCGGTGGTGTCCAGAGGCCGAGTGACGTCCACGGAGGAGCCCGGAGGCGGGACGCCGCCATCGGAGGAGCCCGGAGGCGAGACGTCGCCATCGGAGGAGCCCGGAGGCGAGACGTCGCCATCGAAGGAGGAGCCCTGGGGCGAGACGTCGCCATCGAAGGAGGAGCCCTGGGGCGAGACGTCGCCATCGAAGGAGCCCTGGGGCGAGACGTCGCCGAAGGAGGAGCCCTGGGGCGAGACGTCGTCGAAGGAGGAGCCCTGGGGCGAGACTTTGCCTTTCAGGAAGCCCGGGAGCGAGACGTCGTCAAAGGAGGAGCTCTGGGGCGAGACGTCCAGCCCCAGAGTGTTTCTTCAGTTCTTTCATGGCATTTTGCTAGGTGTCTGTCCAGGCGAAGGGGGAATCTTTCTTTAGGAGTGCTGTGAGAGGATGTGCAATGTCCGAGTAGTCCTTAATAAACTGTCGAGAATAGTTGCATATGCCTAGTAAACTTCGAAGTTCTGAGATGTTGGTAGGTGGCTTTTCATGAGGATGTCGTCCACATAGATTAGGTTGCCCCTTACTCTAGCATCTGGGCACACCTTGTTGAGAAAGATGTTAAATTCAGCTAGTGAGTTAGTGTAGCCGAATGGACACCTTGTGAAGGTGTATTGCCGGTTGCAGAACATGAAAGCCAACTTGTGTTGATCGTCAGGATGCACTGGTATAGTACAAAATCCCGAGGCCACATCAAGCGTGGCTCCCTTAATACTTGGTATTTCTTGTTCTAGCTGGGCCATGGGCCAAAGTGACAATGGCACCTGCTCGTTCAGTTTCCTATAGTCGATGGTTGGTCGCCACTTGCCGTTTGGTTTTATGATAGGCCATATGGGGGCTGAGTAGGGGCTGTTGCACAGATAGATGACACCCTTTTCGAGCATGGAGCTGATGCAACGCCGAGGCCATAAGCAGCAAGGGGTAACAGTTCTGGACAGTGATCGCATTAAGACCCCGGTAGTCAATACATGGGCGTAGGGATTTATCCTAGGGGGACTGGCTCCGGGAAGCAGTTCGATGGCACAGTCAAAGTGCCGGTGGGGAGGCAGGGAGGTGGCTAAGGCTTTACTGAACACGCGCGCAAGGCTATGATAGATCTCAGGAACTGATGCTGAATTGGAGTGCTCAGGAGTGACAGCCGGCAGTTGCCGAAGTAACGCACACCCCAATCCAGAATACGCCCTGTCATCCAATCAACACGTGGGTTGTGTTTCTAAAGCCAAGGGAACCCGAGCATAATGGGGGCTTGAGGAGAGGAGATGACCAGGAAGAAAAAGCCACTCCTGATGTCGTTCCCCCACTGACATGAGTAGAGGCTTAGTGCGGTGTGTGGCCCGGCCTAAAAGGCTGCCGGCCAGGGCTCTGATCAGCAGAGCTTCAGGTAGGGGTTCCATGGGAACCAGCAGTTGCTGGGCTAGTTTAAGGTCGATGAATTCAGCATCAGCCCCAGAGTCGACGAAGGCAGCCAATTCCGTTCCTCCGGGGCCAACCTGAAGGTAGACCAAGACAGTGGGTTTGGAGGGAGCAGGGAAGGAGTGGCTCGTGGGTGCTTCCCCCTTTACAGACGAGCCTTGCCTTTTACTGGGCAGGATGCGGCCATGTGCCCTTTACCTCCGCAGTAGAGGCATAGACCTTGAGACCGACGTTTCTCCTTCTCAGCAGGGGTCAGGTGGTGGCGTCCTATCTCTATGGCTTGCGGCAGAGAGAAAGAACGGGTGCAAAAACCGAAACACGAGGTGGGGAACTGCTCGCAGTTAAAGGACTGTGAGGATCTAGGCTCTGAGCGGGGTAACCACGCTCCCGGCGGCGTTCCTTTATGCGCCGATCGATGCGTGTAGCCAATTAGATCAGTAAATCCAGATCCTAGGGGGGATCACGAGTGGCAAGTTTATCTTTAACGGCAGAGGAGAGGCCCTGGAGTTAAGTGCAATGCGATCCCATCCACTGTAGGTGGCCTGAGTCCGGAACTCAGCCGCAAACTCTGCAACAGAGTGATACCCCTGTGCCGCAGAGACCAGGGAGCAGGCGGCATCTTGGCGTGGCGTAGATGTGCCAAAGACCTTCCGCAGTTCGGCAGAAAAGGCGGCGAACGATCTGCAGTTGGCTGATTGACTCTCCCACTCTGCAGTGGCCCATCTTAGGGCTCGGCCTGACAGGAGGGAAATGACGTAGGCCACATTGGAGCGCTCTGTACTGAATTGGAAGGGCTGCATGCTAAAAATCAGGTCGCACTGCATAATAGACGAGCGGCAGGAGTCAGGGTCATTCAACGCGAGCAGAGCAGAGGCGGAAACCGGAGCGTGTTCAGCGCGAGCCAAGCCGAGCCGGAAACCGGAGCGTGTTCAGCGCGAGCCGAGCCGGAAACCGGAGCGCGTTTAGTGCGAGCCGAGCCGGAAACCGGAGCGCGTTTAGCGCGAGCAGAGCCGAGCCGAGCCGAGTCGGAAAACTGGAAAACAGAATAAACAGGTCAGAAACAAACAAAACAGGGGATACGCTGGAGAGTGATCACCTTCAGAATTTGTTGCACCTGTGCAATCTGTTTTATGTGCTATTAGTGGTGCAGTAGCATTGTCCGTCTTGCAAGTGGGGCTGTTGGAGACCGTGTACACAGAGAGGTGGTGATCTTCGGTTAGCTCTGTTCTGCACACTTGATCTTGGACGACCGGCATGACTGAGACAATGGTGATCATCTTGAACGGTGCTGTCAGCATGGCCTCATTTGTGCTTTCTTCTGGGATCATTTGGTCTGGGATGGGACCAATTATTGGTAAGGTGAGTTCGAAGTGATGGAAGCCATAGCTTTAGGCACCCTGATGTCCATTGCTGTGGAATTATTGAATAAGATGTAAACTGCTCGGGATGTCACTTCAACCAGAGGTGTAGCTTCCAAGGTAATTCCCAGTTCCTCACTCTCGGGTAAAGGTTGGTAGAAGCCTAGCGAGTGGCTTAAGGCTTAACCGCACTTCAGGTTGAGTCAAACTGCAACGCCCCGCGTGTAAGCAGGTATTACAGTCTCTTGTTCACTGATTAGGGTGTTTCCCTGATGTGAGGTTTTCAGGGTTGATCTGAGTCATGGGGGGCTGTTGTGTTACTGGGGCCCACACCACTTCATTGATCGTATCCACATGGGCCCTGAGATGGATTAAAATATCTGCTCCAATGTAGACATTGTGTGGAGGGTCTGGCAGGATCAAAAACTAGTGAGTCATGCACCTGCCATTCCACTTTACATTCAGGGTGCAAATGCCATTAGCTGTTACCATGGTGGCCGGGCAGGGAACCAAAGGAAATCGTGTGCGCTTATTGGCCCAAGGGATGCTTGCTGTGTGCATTTTGCGGGTGTTAAACAGTCTGAGGCTGATTGCTGAGTTGTCGGCCCATAGTGCTATTATAACGTCCGTCGTTGCAACATCAGCAAATCTGTCTTGGATGCTTTAGGTGACCATGAGGGTAGAGGTTCTTGCATTTGAGCCCAGAGTTTCAACTGTTTAAAATCCAACAGTGGTTCAAAACGGTCTAGAAGGTCCTTTCCAATGAGCAGATGGTAGGTGTCCACTGGAGAGATGTACACAGGGTGCACTACACTCATAGGGCCGATGGTCAGGTGAATGGGAGCTATCTGTTCAAGCTTGACTTCATTTTGGCTGTAAGATTGCACATTCAATGCACACTTTTGGGTTTTAAGGGTTCGATTCTGTCGATTAGCTTCCACCTGCAGTCTGTAAAAGAGTTGGGTCGACATTAAAGTCAGATCTGCACCAGTGTCCACAAGAGCTTCTAGTCTCAGCTCATTCTCTAACGTGATGGCTAGGTACAGCTTTTTGGCTATTCCTCTTTTAAGCGGGTTCCCTAGTAGCCTTGGCCCTTTGGCAGGTGTCAGAACTAGACTCATGTGGCTCATCAGGGAGGCAGACCATTAAAACAGCACTCTCGGGGATCTTGGGGTTCTGGCTGGAGGTTTGGTGTTGGAAGTTGGCGGCCACTGGTGGTTCGGTTTGCGAGGACATATCGTGAGTGTTCAGGTCAGGTTTCCGGCTTAGTCATAATCGATCTGATTTGTCCTCCTTGTCCTTTTTGTGGTGTTTTTCTTGGATGATTTCCTTTAAAATTCTAAAAATCTCCGCTGTTACTGATGTGTTTTCTGGATCTTGTGTTATTGATAGTCCAAATTTCCGTTTATCTGGCACATGCTGTGGGGTTTTTTGCAGTTTCCAGTCGAAACCCGATGCTTGTGTTGGCGAGTGCCAGTTTCCTTTGGGCCATTTAGATCCTTCCCAGGTGGCTCCGTCCTTTGGACTGAGTGGTGATCGTAGTCTGTCCCAGGATCTCCCAGGGCGTCAAGCTTGGTATTTGGGCCGGGCACCGCCATAACCATGTGGTTCTCTGTTGGTTGGAAAGTGTTGTGACACTTGTTGGACAGGTTTGTCACGATAGCATTGCTGGGTGCCCTCTAGTGCCAGTTCTGAGCACTGTTCGGAGACAAAATATATTGCTGCCCCTTTTACAGTTTTTTCGGGTACAGTCCTTCGCTTGGTATAGGCTTTTCGGGCTAAGTCTCGCAGCTGCTGGATGGACATTTCCCATGGGCAGATCAGGACCCCCAGGTGATGACTCACAGCAGGGTGCTGAGGAACAAGGTTTTGAAGTTGAAATCTTCCTCCATTCCTGGCTCATTTCAGGCTCCAAAGTAGGCCTGTCGGAGCCTGTTGTAATAGGCTTGTGTGGTTTTATGCCTGCTCTGTTTAAGGTCCAGAGCAGTAAACAGTCCTTGCTCTGACTTTGGGTCAGAGAACTCTTAAATCAGGGTCTTTTGAAGCTGCTGATAATCCGCTTTGATCTTGTCTGGCTGCCGATCCTGGAAGCTCTGCACCTTGCGGCTGGAAGTGATCCTGAGGAGGTAGAGTTGATCTCGTGTAGTAACATTGGCTACAGTCTGCAAATGAAAGTCAATGTCTTGTAGGTAGGCATGTATGTCATAGCCTCCTGCTGGGTCTGGCGTGAAAGCAGGGATGTTTCTAGCCAGTTTGTCCAATTCCTTAGGGGCCACACTATGACCGTAAAGCAGGGTTTCTTGAAAAGTCTCCCACCCTGGGGAGGTCTTAGGTCAGGGTCTCTTGCCCCCCTTTTGAAATGTTGATTCTTGTTTTGGAGATATTAGTCCACTGGTTAAGGGAAATTCCATGTTGGGTATTTCCTTTTTAGAGTCACTTTGTAATCTATATGCGCGTTTTAGCTCCCTGTGAGCTGTGTCAAGTTTGTCTTTTAAGTGAGTTCTTTCTTGATACAGGGCATTGATTTCCTCCCGGGCACTTTGCAAATGCCCTTCGTAAGCCTTAGCTTTGGCAACTCTTTATTTATGTTCAGTCTCTGCTCTTATCAAAAGAGCCTTGGCTTGTTGGAGTTCCTCACTAGTGTCCTTTTCCTGCTGCTCTCTGCGCGCTGTGTCTACGCGGAGATCAGTCAGGGCCTGTTGTAGTCCTTTTACTTCCGCCTGCAGCTCTGCATCCTTTTCATCTGCCGTTTCTCGTTGGCTCTGAGTCTCTGCCCTGATTTGGTCTAGCTGGTCTTGAGCCTGTGCCAGGTTCCTCTAAACCTCCTCAGCTTGGATCCGGAATGACGATTCCTGTTGCAGGCACGAAACTTTTAACTCCTTCATTTTTGCCTGGGCGATTAGGTTGTAGGTCAGTGATCCGAGGATCTTGGCCAGCTCCTTGTGGCTATAGTCCTGCGTAGGATTGTGGGACATCACAGCACTCAGGTTGTCATCAAGCTGTTCCCGGCTCAGGTGTTGCAGATCAACAGCAGTGGACATGCTGAAGAATAGCGAAGAGAGACACAGAAAAGGGCCAATGCAAGTTCTTATAATCTTGGTGGGTTACGCTAATAGGCGAGAACGTACTGAACACTCAATTTAAACTGACTGGTTTAGGCAGTTAGCGGAGGCCAGATCAGGCTAGCGGCGCAATTACCTGATCATCTAAGATTTGGCTACCTTAAATTGCTAATATTCCTGTGATGATTTCCCAGTTAGGCCTTTATCTAATGCCACAACCAAATAAAATGAAAATAGACAGATCAAACTTACAATACCAAAGTGATAGAGCAGGACGAGGCCTGAAAGGGTAAGGGCTATAAGGTTGAACCTAAATAGCCGAACACTTAATTTTAAATTTTAGCTTCACCCTCTGTTTAAAATTTAATTTAAAATAAGTGAGAGAACGTGGGAAGTAAATGAATGAGCAGGGAGAAAAGGGAGAAATAAAAATAATGATAATAATAATGATAAAACAAATAAAAAGTCAATAACAAAATGTCAAAATAAAAATTCAGTAATTTTTTTTACTAATAATAGTAATAAAGCAAGAAATAACCAAACAAAAATAAACCAAAAATTTATAATAATAAAAATAATAAAAGGGAGAAAAGAAACGTTTTTTTAAAATAGCAACAACAATATTAATTGAAGATAGTAAAAATAAAATAAAATTAAAGACACACAAAACCAGGAGGCAGAGAGAGAGAGAGAGAGAGAGAGAGAGAGAGAGAGAGAGAGAGGGGGAGTTAGTTCACACACACTAAAGTTAAAGGTGGGGGCGCTTGCAAAGGTACTAATTACTTAGATAACCTGTCCCCTGTTGTTTATTGGGATGTGTGGGGCCCTAAATAACCTAGTGGGGGTGATTGATAACGTTTGGGGTAAGATTATTCTTGACCCTACGTGTCATGCGACCTTATTTTGACCGGTGTCAAATTAAGGAAGCAGGCTTTATTCGTTGCCTCTATAAGTTAATGCTGAGAGGACGCAACTAATAATAAAGGTAAAATTGAATAAGTATATAGTCAACATGGTTCCTTCACTGTTGATATGTAAGATTAGGTCTTAAGAGTTAGCTGATAAGAGTTACACTACTCGAAACACAGTTTAACAACTGAGGAAAGGTTTCTCCTTTCCACAAATTCTACAATTTGTGCCACTCAATGGCACACAGTTTCGTCTGGTTGAATTAATTTGGAACATGCAATGACTTCAACAGCGATACAATTACAAGGCCTTAAAAGATGATAAGAGCAACACGCTCAAATCAATCTTTAATCGAACTATGGGGAGATTTCTTCGTCCCTATAGCTGATTCCGATAATATAAAAAAAATGTGCAGTAAAGAGATTTCTTCATCTCTACGAGGGAATTTTAATATTATAACTGCAGTTTAAATTCTTCTCTTTTTTTTTCTTTTTTTCTCGATTAATGGTGACTTACAAATAGGAATAAAATAAAATAAAATAGTGATCACTGAAGCGTAGTCTACGTTTCGACCTATCTCACCCCAAGCACACAGTAAATTAACACAATTAAATTGACGCTGAGTTAGTTCAAAAAACAAAGCCTGAACAACATGCCCGCATTCTCCACCATTATATGTAGCTAATTTAGCTCGCAAAGAAAGGTAAATATTTATAAGTAATTATAAATATTTAAGTTAAGTTGAATTGACGGTAATGGAATTAACATTACACTTATTTGTCTGTTCGTCCCAATTTATCCAGGGTTGGGACCGGCACTGACAGTCGCTGGGGATGGTTTCCTGACCGGGAATCGAACCCGGGTCGCAGCGGTGAGAGCGCTGCATCTTAACCACTAGACCACCAGGGGACCGAGGGATGGAAATGTTTAATATTCAAAATTAAGCACACTCTAAATGGGAGATTGTCACAGGAATTTCAATTCACCTTAAGATTCAATAAGACTCAAAATACGCATCTAAATTCGTTGGTAAAGGAAAAGGTTACTTGCATTGGCTTGTTACACAAGAGTCCGGATGCGACAAAAAAATCTTTGGAGAGCCAGTTAGGGTGGGGTCAGATGTTCTTCCAGGTTCTCCTGAAGATCAGAGCAGTGGTTGTTCTTGGAAGTGAAGCTTGCCGGAAGATCTTGAAGGAAGAGGGAGTCGTTTCCAAGCTGTTTCGTGCGTCTGACCAACGATTGGTGGTGTTTGTGACATTTTAAAGGTTTAGAACTCCACCCATCTTTGGGGGAACGGCCAATACTATGGGTTGAGATTTTGGAGGGAAAAACATCCCTTCGTTTCATGTGTCTGCGGGCGTGGTTTGGACTATAAAACTTTAAAGTTTTATCTATAGTGTATTAAGATGGTATGGTAACTTTCGTGATCAAATACAATGTACCATTGTTTGAAAAATAAGTTACAGATAATTTTGTGGTCATTTGGATACCAAACACGAGAGGATTGACGGCATAATGGCAGCGGTACATTACATACATAGATCAGTAGTCAGTAGTAACTAATGTTACTACGACATTGTTCTGAAAAAAAAAAAATGAAAACACAAAACAAAATGCCCTTCATTAGGAAAGTTAAGAGCATATAATTTTGTATAAATTCTGACATCAGGCCTTAAAAGGACATACAGCATTAGAACAGCTATACATTAACGTGCTGGGACCAGTAATTAACCTATAACGGATGTTAGTACAATGTCGTATTCTGATCAAATGAAATGCACCCTTGTCAGGAAAGTAAAGAACAGATAATTCTAAGTCAAATAAGCCTTAATAGAAGAGACACATTAATAGAGATAAATTAATAGCGTACAATTATACAATAAGGAGATACATGGTATAGGTTAATGTCGTGGGATGTGGAGCATCTTGTTCATTTTGTTTAATTAGAAAAAGGGATGCTTTATTGTATCTGTGTGTGTGTGTGTGTGTGTGTGTGTGTGTGTGTGTGTGTGTGTGCATGTGTATGTGTGGGTGTTTTATAGTCGAGGTCTCTATGCGGTCAAACAGAGAACTTGCATGGGGTTATCTCGTCTTGTGTTAGGATCCAGACCTTCTGGAGCCAGTTGTTTGTTGGTGTGTGTTTTAAGATTAGAGGATTTGTGTCTTTGGAAGGGGGAGTGTGACACTTTACAGATATACCACCCCCAATAAAAGTTTCAGATGAAAGTTACAGATTTAAACCTTCAGAGAGCTTCAGGATTCTCTGAATTATTGTGAGGAAGAGAAAAATGAATTGATGACAGACCGAGAGCGACTGGAGACACGTCTTGCTGTGCTTTAGGTGGTGTTAAAATTTGAGAGAAAGGAAATAGAAAAAGAAAAAAAGAAGGCCAAACAAGACCTAGAGAATATGACAACCTCACATCTCCAAACCACCAGGAAGCTCCAGGATTCCCTCAACCACATTAAGAAAAAGAAAAAGAGGGCAGAGCATGAGAGAAATAATTTGATGAGGGAACGAGAGCGACTGGAGGAACATGTTGTTAAGCTGAAGGAAACTTTGGAATTTTAGGAATGAATTTAGAAAAAAACAAAAGCCCAAACGAGACATGAGGAACAGGGAATGGCAGCACTGGAGAGAATCTGCCACGCTCTGGGCAGATTTAGATTCAGCATATCAACACATACCATACATATAGATTTTTTTTCCCCTCTCTACTATATTTTACTATTTCTACTATGTTTGTTGTAATACTAATAAAAACTAAATACTTGAATTTTGTGTGTGTTTTGTTTCTTTTATCAAAGTGTTGGACATTTAATTTCCAACTAAGTATTAAAATCCACATGATAATATTTTGGAAAAATGTGACAAAACCCAATTCTGTTTAAACCCACTTGTGCATGAACAGAAGTTAAACTGATCAAAACTATCGATTGCTGCAAAAGGTTTAGTTAGAATGCAGCCTTATAACATCTACAGTTCAAATATAACTTTTGAGAAACTCAGATTAAAAAAACATCAAAAATAACACTTTGGCATTCAAAACATTACAAAATAACAATTTAATCCAATATAATTATTTCTCAGTCCATTTAGGTAACCTTCTAAAGAGCTTACTTTTTGTTTCTCTTTACTTAGGAGTAGTAAATTCACAAATGAGAAACTGGGGCGTGCTCTGACTTATAGTGACGCGTCCTACTGTGATGTCACATCCAAACACCAAACACACATCCAAACACACTCCAAACACATTCCAAACTCCGCTTGTGACGTCATCCCAAACTAACACACACAACACACTCTCTCTCTCACTCTCTCTCTCTCTCTCTCTCTCTCTCTCTCTTTCAGATTACAGAGAGAAAACATAGATAAAATATTATGGCGTCTTGACAACTTTTCTGTTGTTTCTGAGAGAAGGAAGAGCCTCAGAGAGCACGGACCGGGACTAGCTTAGCATGCTAGCTTCACAGAATTATACTGATTATCCAAGAAATTGTAATAAACTGAAATGCAGCAGTGACACAGGTACAAGAGAAATAGACACACGTTAGCAATGCCACTTTACTGTTGTTTCACATCTCATCTTATCTGTTCAGACAAAACTTTCTTAGCATTTATTTCACATTCTCCAAGACAAGGAGAGGCTTCAGGATTTTTTTCTCAGTGCTTGTTTAATAATATGTCCATCAGCATCATTATCAGGTATATATGTAACAGAATTTAGCAGTGGGATTTGCTCGTCTCCACCACGTGTTGGCTGCATGTGCATGGGTTGGATCTGGATGCTCTAATCAAGTCTCTTCTCCTTGCACATGTGGGGCTTCTTGAATAATGTGTTCCCAGAGGATAAGGAGGATTAGGTGATGACATCTGTACACATATTGTTATGGAATGTAGTCCTACAACTGATATCAGGATAAGCTAAAAAAAAAAAAAAATAAATAAAAAAAACCTCCAGTGAGTGAGTTTCAACTTTATATTGGATGTGGCTCCTTCCTACTGAAAATAAATGGTCTTTCAGTGAGATCTCTTCTGATTCAGCCCTGAGTTCTTACTTAGGCAGTCTCTGGACAGTCGCTGGACACAAATTCTTCGACTCACAAACATTGGAAGACTTCAGGCTTCGTATCAGGATGCAAAAGGATGTGTTGGCTTTTCTGTGGCCAGAGGAGTTAGTGAAGAGTTTTCTTATTTATCTCTCAGAATTCTTGTTAGTCTTCACCATTTTTTTATCGATGTGTTATAAGGTGAATGTGTCTCGATCAAAATACAACAAAATTATAACAATAAATCGTCAAAATAACTGGAGCAACGCTGGCCTTCTTCTCGTCTGACAACAGATACAGTTTAATGATAACCAGATGACGTGTTTTTATGAGTACATGATACGGTTTTACCTGGATGAACCCTGGTCATCTTTATAAGAGGCCTATAGTTTAGGGTTAACTTCATAACATTTGGACTACCATTTAGAGCATCTTGAGCAGCTGCATCACTGCCTGGTTTGGAAACTGCACCATCGGAGTCTTTCTTCCCTCTATTATGCACATTTAAATGACATGCTTCACCTGCAAAGCAAACAGCATTGTGGATGACCACACACACCCGTCACACACACTTTTCACACTCCTGCCATCAGGAAAACGGTTCCGAAGCATTCGGGCCGCCACATCAAGACTGTGCAACAACTTTTTTTCCGCAAGCCATCAGGCTACTTAATACACAGAACTGAAGGGAACTTTACACACACACACACACACACACACACACACACACACACAGACACACACAGACACACAAATGTGTGTTAACAAACTGTACAACCTGGACTTAACACTTAACACACACTCATCACTCATCTCAATCCATTCCACCATCATCTATTTATTATTATTTATATTTCACTGTACTACACTGTTTTTTGCACCTTTCACTGTATAACCGTTTACATGCCGTCTTTTGCACCTTCAACTTTGTTATATTATACTACACTGTTTACATGCTGTCTTCTGCACATCTTGACTGCTGCTGTATTGCACTACATTGTGTTCTTATATTCACTCCCGGGTATATTTTTTATAGTTTTCACAGTTCACAGTACTGTATAACCAAGTATACAGTAGGTTTACTGGTCGGCGCTATCTTGGTTTTGTGTCATGTCTTGTGTTGTCTGTTTGTACTGTTTTTTGTCTGCACTGTTTGCACCAGGTTGCACTCGATGCACTTTATGTAGCTTGTGTTGTGTTGTAGCTTTATGTTATTGTTTAGTGTAGCACCAGGGTTCCGGAGGAACGTTGTCTTGTTTTTACTGTGTACTGTGTACCACTGTGTATAGTAGAAATGACAATAAAAGCCTCTTGACTTGACATCTGTTTTGGAGTCCTCTGTATTATCAGGGATTAAGTCTTCTGGATGATGTTGTGTCTCCGCTGAAAGCATGAGAACAAAAGGAAATGACAGTGAAATATTGGTTACAAAAAACTAAATCTCCAATGCCAATTTTATGCACCAAATGTCTTCCTGAATGGTTCAGAGGTGATTTTGGAATAACTATAGCGGGAAACATAGAACTGCACTTCATCCTGCAACATCTGGACAAATCGGGATGACTGTGAGGATCCTGACTTCAGTTCGGCATTCAACACCATCATCCCAACACTCCTTTTTTTTATTATTTATGTTTATTTTTATTTAGCATTTTTAAAAAAAGTGTGCAAATGGAAGCTTCTGTCACTAAAACAAACTTCATGTGAATGCAAACATCCTTGGCAATGAAGCTCTTTCTGATTCTGATTCTGAAAAACACAATGAGCATAAGACTGGTATTTGAACATTAGAAAAAAAGTAGAAGAAGAAAAATTAAATTAAAAAAAAGAAAATTAAAGTAGTGGTCCGCAGAGGTGGGAGTAAGTCACCAAATGAAAGTCTCAAGTCAAGTCCAAGTCTTAACATTGCAAGTCAAAGTCAATTCATTCTGTTGTAAGGCTCAAGTCAAGTCAAGTCAAGTCATACTCTTTGTCAAGTCAAGTCAAGTCAAGTCCCAACTTAGTCATCAAGTCATACCAAGTCGCACACAGATTTGTTTGACACATTTTTTAACTCAGGGACTTTTATTAATTATTTAGACACAGAGGACTGGTGATGGGTTACAAAAATAAATAAATTAACTTGTGTGTAATAAAATATCGCTAAGAAGCACTTTAAATGCTCTAAAATAAAAATAAATTAAATGAACAAGTAACAAGAATTAATTGTAAGTTTTTTAGACAGTAGAATGTGCTGATGTTCCCTTCTCAGGAGGAGTCAGAACTACAGCTGTTAAACTGGATCATTTCTATCTATGAATACCCTGATATATCTGTGTAAACATGGAGTGAACAGTCACATGTCCCCATCTCAACATATAGTAATAATAATACCTATAATTGTAAAGTATACTCTGTCATCTCATCAGACACCAAACAATGGTTTGCATACTCAAAGTAGAATATCAATATCAGAAAAAAAAAAAAATCTTACTGTACAAGTAAGGCAGTGGTTTTTAAAAGGTGATGAACCCAACATTGTTTGCTCTGTTAAGAGTTATCCACAAACTATTATGATCATGTTACTCTAGGGCTTTTCATTAATTTTCTAATATCTTTAATAATGTAAAAAAAAAAATAAAACTATCAGGTCATGCCCCAGTATTTATGGAGATATTTACCGTACATCAAACCAGATTTATGTATTTGGCCATAACAACTTTAACCCTTGACCACTTCAATGTTATACTGTGATGTCTGGACAGTTTAAAATAATGCCAATGTGAAGGCAAATTACAGTGAATTGCAAAAAAAAAATCAAACTGGCCATGTACGCGTAATCTCTAAACCCGAACTTTATTATCCTCGGGGGTGGGGCTGGTGTTGTTGCGGTGTACATGTTGTCTTGTCTGCGGAGGGATCTGCTGTTTTGGCAGGCGGCAAGCGGCTTCCGGATAGCGTCTAGCGGTTTACGCATGCGGAAGAGTGGATTGGGTTCGCCCACTTATTGGAAAATATATAGTCCATTCTTAAATATATTTAAAAAAAAATCACAATAATTGAAAAAAAATATTTTCCACAAGTCATTTCAAGTAAAAAGGCACAAGTCCGAGTCAAGTCTAAAGTCACAAGGAGCAAGTCTAAAGTCAAGTCGAGTCTTTTCAGAGATCTAGTCAAGTAAGTCTCAAGTACAGAAAATTGTGACTTGACTCGAGTCTCCCACCTCTGGTGGTCAGTGCTGGTGATGCCAAACAGAGAAGCAGTTACACTTTGAATGAAATCACAGCGCTACTAAACAAGTCATGCAGTATATAGAAAGAGAAAAAGGAATATTGTTGCTCTATGTGTAAAAGCATAGCAGGCGTCATGGCATAATCTAAGTAATATACAGTTATTATCCTGTTTCATTCACTGCATTAGGTTTTACTATCCTCATAAAGAGATGAGTGATAGAGCTGCATACACGCCTTTATCGTTAATACGTTTCGCCTCTTCTTCTTTCCTCTTTATTCTGGATTGGAATCCTGATGGCTAAGATATATTTTTTTTTCAGAATCTGTACAGCTGTAGAGCAGCAATATGACTTTCAGCACTAGAAAAAGAAAACCAGAGAAAGAAAAAGAGGAGATCAAGCTGGACATGTCCTACATATAATAAAGTACAAAAATATCAGTGATTATTGTAATAATATTTTTTCTTCCTTCAAAATAAATAAATATCTTAAATATAGTGTGTGTTTTGTTTCTATTATTAAATTATTATTGGAAATCATTTCAATTTACAGTGAGGAAAATAAGTATTTGAACACCCTGCTATTTTGCAAGTTCTTCCACTTAGAAATCATGGAGGGGTTTGAAATTGTCATTGTAGGTGCATGTCCACTGTGAGAGACATAATAAAAAAATAAAGAAATCCAAAAATCACAATGTATGATTTTTTAACTATTTATTTGTATGATACAGCTGCAAATAAGTATTTGAACACCCTCAGAATGTCAATGTTAATATTTGGTACAGTAGCCTGTGTTTGCAATTACAGAGGTCAAACATTTCCTGTAGTTTTCACCAGGTTTGCACACACTGCGGGAGGGATTTTGGCTCACTCCTCCACACAGATCTTTTCTAGATCAGTCAGGTTTCTGGCATCTCGCTGAGAAACACGGAGTTTGAGCTCCCTCCAAAGATTCAAAGATATTGGGTTTAGATCTGGAGACTGGCTAGGCCACGCCAGAACCTAGATATGCTTCTTACAGAGCCACTCCTCGGTTATCCTGGCTGTATGCTTTGGGTCATTGTCATGTTGGAAGACCCAGCCTCGACCCATCTTCAATGCTCCAACTAAGGGAAGGAGGTTGTTCCCCAAAATCTCGCAATACATGGCCTCATCCTCTCCTTAATACAGTGCAGTCGCCCTGTCCCATGTGCAGAAAAACACCCCCAAAGCATGATGCTACCACCCCTATTCTTCACAGTAGGGATGGTGTTCTTGGGATGGTACTCATGATTCTTCTTCCTCCAAACACGTTTAGTGGAATTGTGACCCAAAAGTTCTATTTTGGTCTCATCTGACCACATGACTTTCTCCAATGACTACTCTGGATCATCCAAATGGTCATTGGCAAACTTAAGACATGCCTGGACATGTGCTGGTTTAAGCAGGGGAACCTTCTGTGCCATGCATGATTTCAGACCATGATGTCTTAGTGTATGACCAACAGTAACCTTGGAAATGGTGGTCCCAGCTCTTTTCAGGTCATTGACCAGCTCCTCCTGTGTAGTTCTGGGCTGATCTTTCACCTTCCTTAGGATCATTGAGACCCCACGAGGTGAGATCTTGCATGGAGCCCCAGTCCGAGGGAGATTGACAGTCATGTTTAGCTTCTTCCATTTTCTAATGATTGCTCCAACAGTGGACCTTTTTTCACAAAGCTGCTTGGCAATTTCCCCGTAGCCCTTTCCAGCCTTGTGGAGGTGTACAATTTTGTCTCTAGTGTCTTTGGACAGCTCTTTGGTCTTGGCCATGTTAGTAGTTGGATTCTTACTGATTGTATGGGGTGGACGGGTGTCTTTATGCAGCTAACGACCTCAAACAGGTTAATCTAATTTAGGATAATAAATGTAGTGGAGGTGGACATTTTAAAGGCAGACTAACAGGTCGTTGAGGGTCAAAATTCTAGCAGATCGACAGGTGTTCAAATACTTATTTGCAGCTGTATAAAATTTATATGTTGTGATTCCTGGATTTTTTTTAGATTATGTCTCTCACAGTGGACATGCACCCCCCCATTATTTCTAAGTGAGAGAACTTGCAAAATAGCAGGGTGTTCAAATACTTATTTTCCTCACTGTTACTAAGAATTAAAATCCACATGATAAAATTTTGGAAAAATGGGACAAAAGTAAATGATAATAAAATAAAGACTCTGTTTGAACCCAATTTTACATGAACAGAAGTTTAAGTAATAAAATAAACAGGTACTGGCAGTATCCATAGTATCAGTTTAAATATTAAATCACAATAATACAGAGATTAAATCAGTTTACAATACATGAGTTCTTCATGGGTTCATCTGGTGCACACAATACTATAAAGTTTAGTTCCAATGCAGCCTCATAAAATCATAGTTCAAGTATAAATTTTGACAACTGCAGTTAGCAGAAAAACATCAGAAATAACTATTTAATAGATTCATTTTAACAATTCCGTCCATTCAGTTTGGTTAATTCAGTTTGAAAAGATTAGATTAGATGATTTCGACTCCTTTGATTCAGGTTAAGTAATTCGGTTCAAGAGTTCAGTTCGATCACTTCTATTCAAAACAGTGAGGTCGACCGAGACCGAATCAATAGATAGTTGAAGACTAGCTAGGTGTGATGTCACAGTGTGACACGTCTATATAAATCAGAGCGTGCTTTTGTTTCTCATTTGTGAATTTACCAGTTGTAAGTAAAGAGACACTAAAATTGACAACCACCAAACAAACAAACAGCAGCAAGAAGCAGCAGCGATTAGCAGCAAATTAAAAAAGAATTACAACTTTTATAGTTTAGCTTTTTATATAATCCAACAAATTGAACCAATTATTAGTATAGAACCTATTAGATACAATGAAGTAGCTTAATTTAACCTATTTAACCCATATTTTAATCAAACTCGTGTAACCTATTTACTCCAAGTACTCCAAGAATAATAAAGATTTATAATTTGATTACCAGACTCTCGGACCACAATATGACTTTGACTGTTAGGAAACAGACGAAGAAGCGCCTGCAGTACTTTGGTAAACCTGTTCATGAAAAAATACAGTTTATTATTCCTATAAGTAGAATTATGCAATTTGAAAGAGAGCTTAAAAATATAAACTGGGAAGTAATTATGACACTAAATGATGTAGAGGAGTGTTGTAATTTAATGACCACATCTATTACAAATCTAATGGAAAAATTTACAAAGCAAATAAAACCTAAACAAAAAGATTTTACGGTGCCCTGGATAAATAATGAAATACGTAACCTTATGAAAAAACGAGATTTAGCTCTGAAAACATCTTTAAGATCTAAACTTAATACCGATCTCCTGACTTACAGAAGTTTTAGGAACAAGGTTGTATCTGAGCTGCGAAAAGCAAAAGTGACATATTACACTAATTTAATTGATAGTGCTAAAGGCAACAATAATTCACTTTGGAGGCATTTAAATAATCGGACTAATAAATTAAATAAACATAAAAAGATTACAGAACTTAATATTAATGGAAACAGTATAACTGATTGTGCCACTATGGCTGATGAATTTAATTCATATTTTTTACAATCTGTTAAAGAACTAACAAAAGAATTCCAGCTTGTCAATCCTCTCAAATATCCATTGAGAGCAACCTCAACAGATTCCTTTTATATTAAAGAGGTGTCGGATATAACAGTTGCAGAAATAATTAATAAACTTTCAAATTCTAAGTCTGTTGACATTTTTAGGATGAACAGTTGTTTTCTTAAAAAGTATAAGGATGTCCTTGTCAAGCCATTGACCCATCTTGTTTATCTCTCTATAAGAAACAGTACTTTTTCCAGTCCATGGAAACAAGGTATAATTATTCCTCTGTTCAAAAGTGGTAGCCAAGACTCAAGGAGTAACTATCGCCCTATATCGATTTTACCAGTCTTATCTAAAATTATTGAAAAAGTTGTAGTAGTGCAACTGAGTGACCATTTAGAAGCCAGACAGCTTCTCCATCCTCACCAGTTTGGGTTTAGACCAGGTTATTCAACAGAAATAGCAAACTGCTGTTTAATTGAAAAAGTAAACAAGTCCCTGGACAAGGGTAATGTGGTAGGGGCTGTATTTATTGACCTTAAAAAGGCATTTGATATGGTCAATCATAGTTTGCTTTTATCTAAAATGTTAAATTAAAATTTTTCAAATGAGCCAGTGCTGTGGTTTACATCTTACCTCCAGTCTAGAGTACAGTGTGTTAAAGTTGATCAAAACATATCCACACTCTCAAACATAAAAATGGGCATTCCGCAGGGTTCTATACTTGGCCCCATGCTGTTTATTGACTATAAGTGTAAAACTATCATAAATAGCCATAAGAGAATGAGAAAGAGGAAAAGCTGAGCAACAATTTCCTCCCATCGCTTTTGGACATTCATATAACGATCTGTTTTATTTTCTGAAGTCTTCTTTTCTTTCTAACAAAGATTCTGGGTATCTTATAGCCCCCTGTTGGTCTGAAGCTGTAAGTTGTTCCTCTCCTCCATGTCGTTTTGTTTTCTCTCTTTCGTCCTATTGTTTTTCTTTAAAATCCAAAGCGGCCTCTAACTGAGCAACACGTTCCTCCAGTCGCTCTTTGTCTCTGATCAAATTATCTCTTTCCTGCTCTGCACTATTTTTTACTTTCTCCCAGTGATTCTGAGCATCCTGGTGCTCCATGGTGGTCTGTTCCAAATTGACCTCAAGCTGAGCAACATGGTTCTCCACTTTCTTTTGCTCTCTTGTCCAGCTCTCTCTCTCTCTCTCTCTCTCTCACATTTTACAGTTTTCTCCAGTTCCTCATGGATTTTCAGGGAAGACTGGAGCTCTTTGGTGGTTTGTTCCAAAGTGGCCTCAAGCTGAGCAACATGTTCCTCCACTTTCTTTTGTTCTCTTGTCCATCTCTCTCTCTCTCTCACATTCTACAGTTTTCTCCAGTTCCTCACGGATTTCCAAGGAAGACTGGATCCCCATGGTGGTCTGATCCAAAATAAACTCAAGCTGAGCAACACGTTCCTCCAGTTGTTTTTGTTCTCTCGCCCAGCTCTGGCTTCTCTCAGTTATATTCCTGCTGCTGTTGCTCAGAAGCCAAAGTAGCCTCCAGCTTGTGCACTGTCTGAAGCAGAATGACTTTCTTTTTTTTCTTTTCTGCTATCTTCTCTATTACTAGATTTGAAAATGCATCGAAGTATTTTATTACTTTCTCTATGTGTTCCAGCCTCTCCTTCATTTCAGCAATCTGCTCAGATTTCTTCTTTCTTCTGGTTTGAAAAAATTCTCTAAACCTTCTGAAGAGCCTCATGTTTACGCGTCTTTACTCAAACGTACAAACCTCGGAAATGAGAGAAATAGTTATGTCCGGTTCGTGAACGAATCGTTCATTTGAACTGGTTCTTTTTAGTGAACCGATCAAACCGGTTCACCAAATCGGACTGAATTGTTCAAAACAGTTTGTGTCTCAAATCAGCACTAATCAACAAAATTACTCAAGTTACTCACTTTTTAATGTGTATGACCGTCTATCCGACTCAAAATAAATCGAAATCCCTGAGAATGGGGTTCTTCTCTAGTTTCTCCAACAGTACACACTAAACTGAAACATGCTGCTGAACAAGTGATCATCACTGAGCATGTGCATACCTGCCAATTCCAAGCAGCACACATACTGCTGTTCTCGAGTCACCAGTCAAGAACCGTTTCTTTACATACTACTGATACCAACAAATTGTTTATAATGAGCATGCGCGACCTACCTACACACACACACACACACACACACACTTTTTGGACTCCGAATCAGATGCGTTCAACATATTGAAAAGGCCGGTGCTGCACTGCTGATATATGAGCACAGGTGAACTGAGGACTTAAATGAAAAGTAAGTGTAATTACTAACAACTTAAAACATCAACGTTTTGCACATCAGTGCCTGTATTGGGTGATTTAGTAGACATGACTTTATTTTAATGTGTTCAGTGTGTATGTTCATCCGCCAAGATGATATTTGGATATGCATGACGTCATGACGTAAGGATGTAAAAGAACTGGTGAACCGTTTTTTTGAAACGAACTGTCCGAAAGAACTGATTTGCAAAAAAGAATCGGACTTCCCATCACTAGAGAGAAACAGAGATGCGTTCTGACTTACATAGAGGTTGCCCTACTGTGACATAACAACGAGATGCTCTGCCCACCGGTCTCTTTTCATAATAAGTCTTCATAACTTTTCTGTTGTTCTGTTGTAGTCAAAAATAAGATAAAAACAGCTGTAAACTGTGTATTAAGCTAGTGAAGGTCAGCGGGACTCCATGCTCTCTGAGGATGGACCGGCGCTAGCTTAGTATGCTAACTTCAGTAGATATCTCTGTTACATAATACATGGAGGTTTTTAAAGTCCAAACTGTCATTAATTTACATTCTGTTGATAATTGTATGTGATTGAGTGTTTAAACTACACTTATTACATAGAGCTCCATAGAGAAAGCAGTTAGTACGCGGTATTTGACAGTAAACGGTCTGAGTTGAGAACCGGAACCGGAGTGACTCTATGAATGTTGCAGAATCATAAATGACCAGTAGGTGGCAGTGTGATTTGTATTAGAGCTCACTGTCAGAGCAGGTATTTAGAAGTAGCGGAGCTCTAATGACGTCATTAATAGCGAGGACAAGACACACAGCAGTTTGGGATTCTTTTATTGACTTTATTGATGAATTGATTTGTAGTATGATTCTGTTTCTGATCAAAGTAAGTTCATGTGTATGGAGTAAAAACAACCTGTACATTTTTCACTTCCAGACAGTATTATGAGATGTTTCATCTGCTGGAAGTTCATGTTTAATCCTGCATGTTTTATAGGATTTATGGGCTGGAATAAATGTTTCAATATTGGTTTTGTTTTAAACAACTGGTGCATTTTTAGATACTTTTTCCCCTCAACTGAAAGGAGGCAGAAGTTTGAAATTTTTTTTTAATGGAGTTTAAATTGGGATTATTATAAAACCTGTATGTGAGTATTTTAGGCAAAATGCAGTTTATTGTATTTATTGTTAAACTATATGCTTCAGATGAGATTTATAAAAAAACATTTTTACTTATAAAAAATAAACCATCAATTGAGTGAAACCAATTGTTTATTAAAAGCATTATTCACTAAATAAACATCAATCAAAACTGGATGATTTGTTTTTATTGAATGTACAAATATTAATTTGAGGATAATGGAACTTAATTAATCGAATAGTTTTGAAATAAAGGCTTTACTGAACTAAACAGCACTGAATTCTCCTTTAAATGAACTTAAGTTTACTGAACTAAATACTGTTCCTTATATGAAAATATATTTTTAAACCTTGTTCGGTTTCAGCCCCAATTTTGGGTCTCACAGCTGAAAATGACCTTCCTGACTTTTAATGGTAGAAGTTCCTGACAACAGCTTGCTACATACACAATTTACATATCCTTTGAAAGAACACACTTTGGGCTTTTTTTTTTGGAGTATGATTGTGTTTCTGATCAAAGTAAGTTCATGTGTATGGAGTAAAAACAACCTGTACATTTCTCAATTCCAGACAGTATTATGAGATGTTCATCTGCTGGAAGATCATGTTTAATGCTGCATGTTTTATAGGATTCATGAGCTGGATTCAATATTGGTTTCAATATTGTTTTTTTTTTAAACAAGTTTAATTTGGGATTATCAGAAAACCTGCATGTAAGTATTTTAGGCGAAATGCTGTTTATTGTATTTATTGTAAAACTTTATGCTTCAGGTGAGTTTTGTAAAAAACGTTTTTACTTATAAAAAAAATAAAATGTAATTCTGAGTGAAAGCAAATGTTTATTAAATGCATTATTCACTAAATAGACATCAATGAAATCTGGAGGATTTGTTTTTATTGAATGTAAAAATATTAATTTGAGGATAATTGCACTTAATGAATCGAATAGTTTTGGATTAATTTAAGACTTTACTAAACTAAACAGCACTGAATTCTCCTTTAAATGAACTTAAGTTTACTGAACTAAATACTGTTATTTATATGAAAATAAACCTGGTTTCTTGAACCTTGTTTGGTTTTAGCCCCACTTTGGACCTCACAGCTGAAAATGACCTTCTCACTAAATACTGCACACAATCGTGTTCCCTCATCACTGTATACTATGCAATGAGCACGTAACGCAATACAAATCTTGACGTCCTTGTGACGTCACAGTGTGCCGCTCTCGGCCACATGCTTTAAAGCCGGAACACCCTGCAGGAGCCCACAGAATAAACACAACCTATAGAGCAGTACATTTCTCAATCACACAACCAACCGCAATCCATTTCAGAAGAAACACACTCGTGTTACTCTACAAGTGTAAGTTACACCACAAGTTCATGTTCACGAACCTGATCTTTGGTTTTACAAATTTCATTAATGATCGTGGGTTCATTGCAAGTCACGCGTTAGTCACGTGTTCACACAGAATTTCCGGAAAGCACGCTCTAGCTAGCATAGAAGGATCTAGAAGCAGAAGGATCCTCCAGTGAGTAAATGCGTCCCATCAGTATTCATAAAGACCAACCCGGCAAAAAGCCAACATCGCTCAGCGCGTGCTGAGCTGCGTGCGCCACGGCCCCAAATCACGCCCCCCATAACACCTCGCCCCACAGCACGCCCCCTTCACAACATTATATATATAATATACAGTGCCCTCCACAATTATTGGCACCCCTGTTTAAGATGTGGTCGTGGACTTCAAAAAATTCTCCTTTTTTTTAATCAACATAGAACCCAAATGCAAAAAATGAGAATAATCCAACCTTTTATTTAAGTACATTACTTTGGTGGTAAAAAAAAATCACACAATTAGAAAAAAAAACAAAAACTTTAAATAATGTGTGGCACAATTATTGGCACCCCTGATGTTAATACTTTGTACAACCTCCTTTTGCCAACAAGACAGCACTTAATCTCCTCCTATAACATTTCACAAGATTGGAGAACACAGAGATAGAGATTTTTGACCATTCTTCTTTGCACAATCTTTCTAGATCATCCAGTGTCCTGGGTCCTCTCTTATGCACACTTCTCTTTAGCTCGCCCCACAGGTTTTCGATTGGGTTGAGGTCTGGGGACTGAGATGGCCATGGGAGGACCTTGAGTTTGTGACTGCTGAACCACTTTTGTGTAGATTTTGCCACATGTTTTGGATCATTATCCTGCTAAAAGACCCAATGACGACCCATCTTCAGCTTTCTGGCAGAGGCCATCAGGTTTTTATTTAAAATATCCTCGTACTTCAAAGCGTTTATAATGCCATGCACCCTAACAAGGTTCCCAGGGCCTTTGGAAGAGAAACAGGCCCACAGCATCACAGATCCTCCACCATACTTCACGGTGGGCATGAGGTGCTTTTCGGCATACTCATCTTTTGTTTTACGCCAGACCCACTTAGAGTGTTTGTTGCCAAAAAGCTCAATCTTAGTCTCATCTGACCAAAGCACACGATCCCAGTTGAAGTCCCAGTACCGCTTAGCAAACTCCAGACGTTTACGTTTGTGAGTGTTAGTGAGAAAAGGCTTTTTCCTTGCATGCCTCCCAAACAGCTTGTTGGCATGTAGAGAGCGTCTGATGGTTGTTTTGGAGACTCTGTGACCCCAAGATGCCACTCTTTGATGCAATTCTGTGACGGTGAGCTTGGGAAATTTTTTTACTTCTCTTACCATCCTCCTCACTGTGCGTTGTGGCAAGATAAACTTGGGACCTCTTCCAGCCTTGTTTGTCACTGTTCCAGTTGTTTTAAACTTCTTAATGATTCCTCTGACTGTAGATACCGGCAAGTTAAGGCGAGTGGCTATTTTCTTGTAGCCATTGCCTGACTTATGAAGGTCGACACACATCTGCCTTACTTGAATGGTGTGTTCTCTTGTCTTTGCCATGTTGACAAATGGGTAAGAGAATTAGGCCTCTGTGTCACGTCATATTTATACCCCAGGGAAACAGGAAATCATGAATTACTAATTAAAAGTCCCTAAATACCCTGACCAACCTTAGCAACTAAAAAAAAAAAAATTTAAAAAAAAAAACCAATTAAATTTTTCAGAGGAATTTATTTTTAGAAGTCCACGACCTCATCTTAAACAGGGGTGCCATTGATTGTGAAGGGGAACTGTATATATATTTCACTCTGACACACAGCTCTGAAAAGAATCCTACACCTGTAGCATCTGTAAAGCTTAATTTTTCCGCCACTAGCGCGAGTTCTTCTGCGGCTAACCAGTGCCGTCTCACTACCGTATTTTCTCTATATAAGATGCACCCTGGGTGAGGGGTATGTAAAACTTTCTATAAGACGCTTCTGATCTACGCGAAAATACAGTAAGATGTAAAAAAAAGGTGAGATGGTGTCCTGGCAAAAGCCAGCGATTTGTCATGCGGATCGATAACCGACGTTAACTGGTAAATTTGCGCCTCCTTGTGGTCGAGATATTAGGGTTCGTCGACATAAAAGAATCGACATAACCGATTAAAAAATGCTAAGACAAAGTAAGAATTTGGCGGTTCCACTTCAAAAACTTAAGTTCAAAGACTTAATAGGGTTGGCAAGTTAACAGAGGTTGAGATAAGTGGGTTCGACTGTGTATATATGTGTAAAAAATATTTTGTGCCATTCTTTAATGGAAATTTTAATATGTAAAATGTTTTATAAAAATATAATATATAATGTTTTATCTGAATGTTTATGTTCCACAGAAATGCCAGTGTTGAAAAACAGCTTCTGGCACTTAAAGGTGTGTAAGGTTTTGATATTTCTGCCTTTAGTGTGTAAGAAAGTACAAGTTAATTATTACTGCATGATTCAGTTATATTTAATGATCATATAATCTGATTAGTGTGATCTGAGCACCTTTTAATTACATTTTGTAAATTATTTTACAGAAGTGAACACCAGACAAAATCTGGAAATCGAGGCCTGAAGTACACAATCAGTAGCTTCGAGAAAAGCATCTGCTTAATCAAGGTACTTTCTTTTGCTTACAAAGCAGACATCATTGAACTGAAGTGAGAATTGTGACTAAATAAAACTAAATGTTATTTTTGTTTTTGATCCTCAACAGGAAAAACTCTTCAACCAGGGAAATGAGTTGAACAAAGGTAACACTGAAATCTCTCTGAGTTTCTGTAGATGTTGATGTAGAAGGTATTTGCTTTGACTGTAATAAATAGGTTATTGTCATTACAGAGAAAAAGTGCTTCTCCATGCAGACTGAGAACGAGCAGGAAGCTGACAGAGGTATTTAGATGACATGTTATAAACTATTTTCTAGAGGATATACAGATTTATATAAACATGTGCTAAAGCTATTTGTACATTTCCCTCAAATGATCAGATGATCAGATTGAAAGTTATATTCATTATGCAGAAATCAAACACACAGCTTTCTTTTATTGTTTATTATATTTCTACACGTACTATTTAATATTCATACAGGCCCAAACCCCACAGCAAAGAGAACTGGATCCGACATGTCACCACCCAGGAAAGCTCAAAAGCCTCGACTTGATGCTGCTTCACCTGATCCTGTAAACACAACACACACAACACAATCTCTTCTCTACAGTGCGTTAGAAACACTACAAAAGTCCTGTTCTGATGTTTTACCTACAGACAGGATTCATGCACTTCTCACAGGAACAAGTGAACTTCCTGTTCTGAGAGATGAAATGAAACACATCATTTCTGAGTTTTGTGTAAACGAGGTCAGTTCTTATCTTCTGTTTTATTTAGTGTGCATGTGATTTAAACACTTTATTCTTTAGCTGTGGATTTAAGTCGATCCATAATTCACTGGTCCTGGCAAATTCTGACTCTAGGTTTTGGTTTATACAATATCGTGTGTCAACATAGAGGAGACTCTCACAAAGCACATGCTCTCACCTACAGACTCCTCAAAGAAGGTGAGATTATACTGATATTTCATTACTTATCTACTGAAAATGATCTAGACACTTATACAGAGAAGTTAATTGTGTGATCTAACAAATCTTTAATGTGATCTATCAACAACAACAAAAAATTAATCTACACTTGGGAATTTTAGCCCACTCTTTTTTGCAAAAAATTCAAATTGCAAGGTGCTCTCCTGTGTACAGCTCGAATTGAGGTCTGGGCTCTGGCTGGAACACTCCAGAACTTTGATTATCCTTTCCTGAAGCATGTCTTTGTTTAATTTAATGTGTGCTTTGGGTCATTGTCATGTTAAAATTGAAATTTCTCAGCTTTCTTTCAGCGTTTTGACCAGCAGCCCCAAAGCATTATGTTAAAACCATTATGCTTTACTGTCAGTATGGTGTTTTCCTTCATGGTTTTGGTTACTGCCTGAATCACTGGCTTGCCTATTTATATTATTTATGTTGTTATTTCTATCTTATATTTAAAAAACGTGCAATTTCATGAGTGTGTAGACTTTATCTATCCAATGTATTTCTTTTTATACAGTGTATTTATGTCCTATTGTTTTGTTGCTTTGCATAATTTTTTGAAGCCCCCAAAGTGATTATGGTCATGGTGACAGCATGGCCAAGTATTTTGTCCCATGAAAGTTCTTTATGCCGATCAATTCACGTAGTGAGCAACCTGAAAGCAAAGGGAAAGATATTTTACTTGCTCAGCAACTATCTGCACTGGGATGAGGTAAGTTTTTGATCTTTAGTGTTCCTCTCAGTGTCAATGTTTATTACTGTCAGGACAGAACTGTCATCAAGCATCTTTTTTTCAACTGGACTTTTCATGTATTTTAGTGCCTTCTTAATCTACATTTGATTTCCAAGTATCAGTGTAATCTAGGGGGCAAATTCTTTGTACATTTATGTTGAACTATGCTATCAGTTAAACAGTGTTTTATTGCACTGGGTATTAAATAATGATGTATTTCTTGCCAGGAGCCTCCGGGAAACATCTACAATATAATCACCAGCACCCTAAAGTCTTTTCTGGAAGACAGCACTCTGAGGTTTCTGAAGAACAGCTGGTATGGTTATGATTTCTTGCTACCGGGAACTACATCTTTAGCCTGGATCTTCTGTGTGCACAACTGGGCTGGACTTGGACCATTACCAATATTATACGGTACTGAATGCAAAACATCTTCAACATATTGTAAAGTTGATATTTAGGCGCCATTTTTATATCTTATCTTTAATACAATAAGATCTCACAGGAAAAAAATGGGTAATTGTTGATATAGTGATGTTTCTGTGAGGAAATTTCTAATTTGCATTTATAAATGACGTTTCCAGGATCAGTGTTCAGACAGTCAGAGAGAATTCTATAACTTTAGCTGTAAGTATTTTACCATGAGAGGGTCTTTTTTCAGTAAGTGGTAGCTCAGTGGTGAAGGCTCTGGATTACTGATTGGAAGGTCGGTGGTTCAAGCCCCAGGATTACCAAATTACACTTTCCCTTACAAAACATGTTTTACCCAATTTCATACAAAAATAATACAATAAAATAAACACTATAAATACCAATAAAAATAAAAAGAATCATGCTACATCTTTACATCTTTCAAATTCCATTTGAAAATTAATTGTAAAATAAAATATTTCAGTTCATTAAAGGAAAAATTATTGTAAATATCTTTTAATCTTATTACAAAATTTTTTTACAAAACTTTTTCCAAAAACAAACAAAAAAATAAATACATCTCATTTAAATTCTATTAAAACTCAAAATGGGTTTAAACATTTTTTCCCTAATAACGTTGACCTTTTCACTACTTAGGTTTATGCCTTGTAATTTAACAGCATTGGTTACAGCAGTTGATGTAAAAACATTTGCATGTGATCAAATTATGTAAAAAAAAAAAACATGCTGTATCATCTGCATGTCTGCGAATATAAAACCTGGTGTGAATACTTTTCATGCTGAAGAGATGCCATTGGGTAGAAAGCTGGAGTTTCACTAATTGTTTTGAAAATAGTAGTAAAAAGAACAGAATAAAAGAACAGGTGCAACCAGGTGAAATTAGAAAGAACACACACCAGCAACAGAATATGATTTTCTCATTTTTGGGTTTTATTGTTGACTGTTTTTGTAAGAAATGACGATTGGATCAGAAACAAATCTATATACAGGGAGTGCAGAATTATTAGGCAAGTTGTATTTTTGAGGATTATTTTATTTGAGAATTTAATTTGAACAACAACCATGTTCTCAATGAACACAAAAAACTTATTAATATCAAAGCTGAATATTTTTGGAAGTAGTTTTTAGTTTTAGCTATTTTAGGGGGATATCTGTGTGTGCATGTGACTATTACTGTGCATAATTATTAGGCAACTTAACAAAAAACAAATGTATACCCATTTCAATTATTTATTTTTACCAGTGAAACCAATATAACATCTCAACATTCACAAATATACATTTCTGACATTCAAAAACCAAACAAAAACAAATCAGTGACCAATATAGCCACCTTTCTTTGCAAGGACACTCAAAAGCCTGCCATCCATGGATTCTGTCAGTGTTTTGATCTGTTCACCATCAACATTGCGTGCAGCAGCAACCACAGCCTCCCAGACACTGTTCAGAGAGGTGTACTGTTTTCCCTCCTTGTAAATCGCACATTTGATGATGGACCACAGGTTCTCAATGGGGTTCAGATCAGGTGAACAAGGAGGCCATATCATTAGATTTTCTTCTTTTATACCCTTTCTTGCCAGCCACGCTGTGGAGTACTTGGACGTGTGTGATGGAGCATTGTCCTGCATGAAAATCATGTTTTTCTTGAAGGATGCAGACTTCTTCCTGTACCACTGCTTGAAGAAGGTGTCTTCCAGAAACTGGCAGTAGGACTGGGAGTTCAGCTTGACTCCATCCTCAACCCAAAAAGGCCCCACAAGCTCATCTTTGATGATACCAGCCCAAACCAGTACTCCACCTCCACCTTGCTGGCGTCTGAGTCGGACTGGAGCTCTCTGCCCTTTACCAATCCAGCCACGGGCCCATCCATCTGGCCCATCAAGACTCACTCTCATTTCATCAGTCCATAAAACCTTAGAAAAATCAGTCTTGAGATATTTCTTGGCCCAGTCTTGACATTTCAGCTTGTGTGTCTTGTTCAGTGGTGGTCGACTTTCTGCCTTTCTTACCTTGGCCATGTCTCTGAGTATTGCACACCTTGTGCTTTTGGGCACTCCAGTGATGTTGCAGCTCTGAAATATGGCCAAACTGGTGGCAAGTGGCATCTTGGCAGCTGCACGCTTGACTTTTCTCAGTTCACGGGCAGTTATTTTGCACCTTGGTTTTTCCACACGCTTCTTGCGACCCTGTTGACTATTTTGAATGAAACGCTTGATTGTTCGATGATCACGCTTCAGAAGCTTGGCTATTTTAAGACTGCTGCATCCCTCTGCAATATATCTCACTATTTTTGACTTTTCTGAGCCTGTCAAGTCCTTCTTTTGACCCATTTTGCCAAAGGAAAGGAAGTTGCCTAATAATTATGCACACCTGATATAGGGTGTTGATGTCATTAGACCACACCCCTTCTCATTACAGAGATGCACATCACCTAATATGCTTAATTGGTAGTAGGCTTTCCAGCCTATACAGCTTGGAGTAAGACAACATGCATAACGAGGATGATGTGGTCAAAATACTCATTTGCCTAATAATTCTGCACTCCCTGTAGAGACAGGTTGGAGAAAGCTTTATCTTTATATTAAAATTTTGATATTAACTGTATGCTTTTAGTTTGTAATGTGAAAAATCCAGGCAGTGTTAGATGAGACCCGTATTGCACAGACTGTATGAACATGTATTTTGCAACAACAAAGGTCCCATCTTACACATACTGCTAAACCCTGAAGTCGTCCAGCATCTACAGTATCTAAAGATCCTTCCCCCCTTTTCCCTCCATTGAATTCCCACTTCCTGTTTACTTCAGTGCTTTGAGTGCTGAGTGGCATCCGGGTCAGGGGGGGTCCTGTGTGGTGGTGAGACCGAAATGATAACTCTTTTTTGGATTACCTAATTCAGTTTGGCACAACAGAAAAACATGAAACAACGGTTGTGTAAACATACAGACACGGTAAAGTGGTTCAATATACAGTGTATGGGCAAGAGTATGTGCATAACATTTTGTGTTCGGTCTCACAGTCACTGAATGCAGAGTCAGCCATGTTACAGCGCCCCCTGGAGCACAGAGGGTTAAGGGCCTTGCAGAAGGGCCCTAAAAGTGGCAGCTTACCAGGGTTTGAACCCCTGACCTAGTAGCCCAGAGCTGTAACCACTTAGCTTTAATAGCTTTCTTTTTATCCCCTCACTATATATTGAATATGGAACCACTGTACTGTCTCTGTTTGTTCACGTAAGTGTTTTCTTTTTTGTTTTTTTTTTGTTTTTTCAGGCTCTGTGCCAAACAGAATTGGAGAATCAAATTAGACAAAAGTTTGCTTTTTAAATATCCATTCCACATTTAGTCCACATCTGTAATAACTTTCACTCTTCTGGGGAGATTTGCTTTATTTATGATAGTTAATGGAAAGGATAATTTTGTGTGTGTGAACAAGCAAATGGTGGATTCCTGATCCACCAAACTAAACACTCTTACTTTCTGCCAGTATGTGTGTGAGAGAGAGAGAGAGAAACAGAAACAATTATCTCTGCTACCTCTTAATCGTCAGGGTCATCAGGATCCACCCTTTAATTTTCTCCTGTGGATGGTTCTAATTGCACAAGACAATCACCTCATCTCAGGGCAGAGTTGCGTGGGCGAAGGCAGGCACACAGTTAGTTGCCATTCTCGTTCACCGCACGCATTCTTGATTGCAGGGTGACACCTGCGGGTGTGTGATGACCAACCCACAACCACCAAGCAGTGTGGGGCAATAATCCAGTGCTTTCATGGTGCAACAGCTTGATTAAAACCTATTTTAGCTTATGTGTTTTAATCAGTCTCATGTAGTCTATGTACTCGGAATGTAATTAACAATAGCGATCAGATTTTATTAGAGTAGAGTAGAGTCTGACTGGTGTTATGAGTGTGTTGGGTAGACAAGAAAGAACAACATACAAGGCTTAAGCATGTTTATTGTGCAGAGAAGAGGTGAGATTTACGATGCTTTTAGTGAAGAATGCTCCTAAGAGATGTCCCAGGATGTCTGTAAGTTGGAGCTGAATAAAAGAAACAAACAGAGATCACAATAACTAAAAACATACAATTAATATGTGCATGTAACAACAAAAGTAATAAGCTTACAATCATTATAGTTGTAAAGCTAGATACATTATGCAACAGTCAGTTCAGATAGTATAAATGAAGTATGACCTAGACACTAACATAACCACGTAGAATAATGTAGTTAAACATATACAAATAGACAATTTAGGTAAAATAATATAGCTTGATTTAATAAAAATGGAATAGCAAATAGCATTCTAAAAGCGAAACACTTACACAGAGTAGATGTAGGGAAGATAAAGTAGGCCGCAAAATGGTTGTCCACGCATAAAAACCTGAAAGCAGGAGGAAGCGGTGCCTGGCTGTACCAGAGGGGGTGAAAGTTGTATACACATTCTTTTCTTAAGTGACATAGAGAAAAGGCCGTGAATAAGGGTGATGGGGGAACAGGAAAACCCAAATATGGAATCCCAGGAAGGGGACTTTGCTAGGATGAAGAAAACAGAAAAAAAAGTAATGGTGTCATGTAACACCAGGGTATAAGAATGAGTGTGTGCAAAGTGTGTGTGCGCTTGATCATTTTGATGTGATTAAGTGACCACCTTCTATGGGCTCATCAGAACGTGTCTGGAATAAAGAAGTTTTTGCTCTTTCTCATCCAAGACTGAAGATTCTTCATGGGCTTTTGAGGTCCATTTCATTGTATTTTATTAGGTTAAAAGTGCTATATTGGGATTTAACTGAAACAAAGAATCCACCCGTGATGTGTCTGCTCAGAGACGGGTTATGAGTTCCGACAACAGCTTAAGCGCTGCAGTATGGGATCTGTGGTTTGTGTTATCAGCGCTTTATATCGCCGGGACATTGATAACAATAAAAATTGGAGCTAACCCCCAGCCAGACAATGTTGAAGCGTACTGATGTTTTAAAAAGCCTTTACTTTGTGTTCAGCCGTCAGCCTTTTCTTTGGGAAACACAAAATCTACCTTTCCTTGATGAAAAACCTTTTCATAAAAATAGCATCCTTGTGATCCGTCTCTCTTTCGTAGATCTTCAACTTGGCTTGAGCGGCCCTTATTTCTTTCGCTGCCTGTAATCGCTCCAACTTACGCCTTTGTACCTCTAGTGTCTTGCGTTGTTGTTCCTCTAGCTCTCCTATAGATTCCTTTTGGTTTTTCTTCCAGCAGCATCTGATAATTTGCTTTCTTTACTGCTAGTTCAGTTGCTGCATCCACGCGTTTTACTGTCATGGATGAAGTTATGGAGTAGTGGTCGGACTGGCTGTGACTTGTCCAAGAAGCTGCGGATCCATAGACAGACTTTGCATAGTCGTGGCGGAGCAATTCGTTAAGGTGGTGTCTTTCCTGCGGCTCATCAAACCCGCTTTCCTCATTTATAGCTCTGCTGTATGCAATGTTGATGATTTCTGTGGTCACAGCTTCACACTTATCAACTCTTCTTCTCATGTCGGTAGAGAGTGAGGTGAGATTTCAAATTTTATAATAAATGTTCATCACGTCTTCTTTACTTTTCTTAAGCTTGTCAATGAGAGGCCAGAGCTGACTCTCTGACATATAAGTCTTTAGCTGATCTCTTGCCTTCCTTGCGTAGAGCTTCCACTGTTTGTACATGGCAAACAGCCTTTTCTCTTTTCTCTTGGCCTCTTCATATTGATGCACCAGCATCTTCTCTGTAGGATGGCGTGTGCATTTAGAGCATCTTGGACCTTCAAGAGCATTATCATCATTATTAAATTTGCCTTGGAGATCAGTTAGACATTGTTGTTTAACTTCATTTGTTTCCTTCAGACACGGTCTCTCTGATTAGTCTACCATTATGTGGGTTTCACCCTGTAAATCTTCATGCTGGTAACCACCCATCTGCTCCTCCACCTCTATCTCATTTCCTGACTGTGACATTATCACTTATAAATTTTAACTCCAATGGTGAAAGAAGACCCCCTTAACAGATATGAAAAAGCCCTGAATATGTATAAACATAAAATATCAGAACATCAATTTAAGCAGCTGACACATATACATTAACATATAGACACTAGAATTATTGTAAATGTCAGTGTAAATACTAAGTGTAAGTACTGTACTATTCCTTCAAAATCACCCCTACACCATTTCTCTTTCCATCCACACCATGATAAAACAGTTTAATTCCACCTCCAATGTTCCTGGCCTTACTCCCTTTTCACTTGGTCTCTTGAACACACAGCATATCTACCTTTCTTCTTTACATCATATCAGCTACTTCTCTTCCTTTACCCGTCATAGTACCAACATTTAAAGTACCAACTCGAACCTCCACTCTCCTCCACTGCTCCTTTCCCTGCCGTCTCTGTAGACGTCTTCCTCCTCTCCTTCTCCTCCTTCGGCCAACAGTAGCCCAATTTTCACCGGTACCCTGTCGGCTAACGATACCTGTGGCGGTCGTTGTTAACCTGGGCCTCGACCGATCCGGTATGAAATTCTCATTTGTGATCCGCATATTTGATTTGGCACATTTTATGCTGGATGCCCTTCCTAACCCAACCCTCCCCATTTACCCGGGCTTGGGACCGGCACTAAGAGTGCACTGGCTTGTGCCTCCCTAATGGCTGGGTTAACTAAGTGGATAAATGCAAAATCCAAAAAACAAAAATCGATGTCCTTAATTAGACAAAGTCCATGTGGATGCCTGCAGGCATGGGCGCAAATATAATCACAGTTTATCTTGTTGCTCTTGTCAGTCCGAGAAGCGGTTCATCTGTTGCTCATGGTATTGTCATACTATAGTAGATTAATACTCACGGTCTTGCATCAATGTCTTTAAGTGTGGTTGTACTTGACCATTGCACCGAATGTGTGAGACCGCTGTCCGAAATATAGGTCAGGCGCGAGTAAGCAGCTTGATGAGTCCACGCTGATACCTTGTAAGGGTGATGTAGCAAAAGCTGTAACTGGTGCTGTGAAGACCCTCTGTGGCCTGTTGTAGACAACAGTTATTGGAATCGATGCGGGTCAAGCTCTTACTGTAGCTAAACCCCAGCCAGACAATGGTGAAGCGTACTGATGTTTTAAAAAGCCTTTACTTTGTGTTCAGCCGTCAGCCTTTTCTTTGGGAAACACAAAATCTACCTTTCCTTGATGAAAAACCTTTCCTTAGTGAAACACCGTAAGAGCTACGGAACAGATTGATAACAAAATAATACAATCAGCTCTTACAAACATAAACATATAGCCATTTATAAGAAACCCTTTTGTGATGTCACACAATGATGTCACAGATGTGACAGTGATAACAACACATTAAAATACTTCTTTACAGTTAAATAGATTAACCCACATATTAATGCATATACATATTAAACAAATCAAACATAGTACCTTGTTACCATTCCAGCTAGGCGCTTAATTGCCTGACTTTCCTTAAGAACCTTGTACGATTTCAGAGCATTTTAGCGACTTGACTTTCCTTTTCCATGTGTGCGTCACACTAACTAGGGGCAGAGTTAAAGGACTATACCGTATGGGGGCGGAGTTAAAGGACTATACCATATAGGGCGGAAGAGACCAAACAAAATGTTGCTCAAAAGGATTACCTTATTTACTCTTTTCTTAGAGTTAGTTACAATAATAGATCTTTATAAAATCATCTCGTGGGCCGGATATAATTGTACGTCGGGCCGAATTTGACTCTGAGTTTGACACCCCTGATCTATGTGAAGACACGCGGGCACCACGTTGGTGACCCCTGTGCTAGACTTTATTAACTTAGATGGCTTTGATGATGCACAAGATTGCCTTAAGCAAATTGAACAAGAGACCTCTTGTAAGCCCGATCTTTCAGATACGGCCCTGGAAGGGGGGAATTGCCTATATGTAGATAGATCGTGTTCAAAACCCTCCGATGTGTATTTATGTGGATATGCGGTTGTAAGATTACCTGATGAAATAGTTGAGGCTAAACCATTACCATACACATCTGCACAAGCTGCAGAGTTGGTCGCACTTACAAGAGCATGTCAGTTGTCTGAAGGTCACGTAGAAGGTAAATCAGTGACTATTTTCACTGATTCTAAGTATGCTTATGGTGTTGTGCATGATTTTGCTGGCACATGAAAGCAAAGACACTTTTAAACAGCTAATGGAAACAGCTGATGGATTTAATTTCATAGGGCGACCTTTTAAATGCTGTTCAACTCCCTGCCAAAGTGGCCATAGTTAAGGTTAAAGGACATGCCACAGGTGATTCAGAGGAAATTTGGGGAAAGCCGTTAGCGGATAAAGTAGCTAAGGAAGCAGCAAAAGAACCAGTAGGTTTGGACACAGTAGATACAAATCCTGAGATCACAATGATGACACATATCTGTAATATACCAGATATTGACCTAAAGAATTACTTAAGAGTGAGCTTACTGAGGAGGACATAAAGCTCTGGCAAGTATGGCTCCATTTAAAAAAACAGGAACAAGCTTCAGGTCAGGCTTTCTTTCCAATATATGTATATATATATATATATACACTGAGTATTAGTGGGGTGGTTTATGATGAGAGGCGTTCTTGGCAATCCATTGAGCACAATCTGTTCATTGCACTTTAGCCACAGTGTGACACTTCCCGATCTTCAAACATCATCAGTGCAGATAAGCCCCTCCCCAACCCGGTAATCATCGATTAGTGCAGCCCCTCTGATTTAATCCTCGACCAGATGGGGTCAAAAGTCCAGGAGAGGAGATCAATTTTCCTCATGAAAAACTGCAGGAAATCAGGATAAAAAAAATAGTATGACATGGCTGATTAGGAGGGAAGTCATTGTGAGGTTTATTTAAAGCAGATTCACTTACATAGAGTTATTATGAAGCGTCTAGAACTCCTGTAGTCCCGGTGTAACACAATGACACTATCTGTATCTGTTTATGCTCCAAATGTCAGTATCTATATCTTTATTTGAACTCGAAGTAGAGTGGGTCTCTTTTTAAATTAGATATGAACATTGGATTAAACCAGGTAGAAATATATCAGTAATTGTCATGAATTCAAGCTCAGGCAGTTCCTCAACTTCAGCTAAATCCAAGTTCCCAACTGTTCTCAAACTAATGTTTTGCACATGCATTGCTTTAGCTATTTTTAAACCACCATTAACCTGACCAGGCAGTTACTAAGGATGAATAAATGAACACTATAAATGCATGAAGGTATGTGTTGTCTTTTCTTTTTACTTCCATCTAAGCTTGAAGAGCAATAAAATTGCTACACTCATCCAAGCACACCTCACTCCTTTGCCCTTTTTCTTCCACTGCTGTTCCAAAAAGGCAGCACACCTCCTTCCCAGGACCCTCAGATAAGGTCTGGGTTAATGGTTTGTTAACTGCTGAGGTAACTGCCGAGGTTCTCTGGTCATTTAGAGAGGCATTAACAGCTAAACACTCAACAGCTATTCACTTGATACAGAAGGGCCGAGGTCAACTGCTCTCTATGCAATATAAGGGCACACACACACACACACACACACACACACACACACACACAACCTGATGGCCTCTGCCAGAAAGCTGAAGATGGGTCGTCATTGGGTCTTTCAGCAGGATAATGATCCAAAACATGTGGCAAAATCTACACAAAAGTGGTTCAGCAGTCACAAACTCAAGGTCCTCCCATGGCCATCTCAGTCCCCAGACTCCAACCCAATTGAAAACCTGTGGGGCGAGCTAAAGAGAAGAGTGCATAAGAGAGGACCCAGGACACTGGATGATCTAGAAAGATTGTGCAAAGAAGAATGGTCAAAAATCCCTCTCTCTGTGTTCTCCAATCTTGTGAAATGTTATAGGAGGAGATTAAGTGCTGTCTTGTTGGCAAAAGGAGGTTGTACAAAGTATTAACATCAGGGGTGGCAATAATTGTGGCACACATGATTTCAAGTTTTTTTTTTTTTTCTAAATGTGTGATTTTTTTTACCACCAAAGTAATGTACTTAAATAAAAGTTTGGAGTTTTGATAAAAACAAGAACATTTTTTATAAAAAAGATAACATATTTTTAATCAATTAATTCTGATAATTATTATTTAATAGAAAATCATAAAAGATTGCAATAACAACAAAAAAATTGACATTTACATTTAAATATTAATAGTTGTAATTTCATGAAAATGTATATAAAAAAATACATAAAAGAAAAATGTTTTTCCTATAAATATATTGGTTATTGCAAAAAATTGGGTTAGAAATTTATCAAAAACAAACACATATTTGGCCAAAAATTTAATGTTGGTAAAGCACTACAATGGGATGTTACGCATCAGCATAGCTAAAGTCATACAGGCTATAAACTCATTATACTGTCTAGCTGAAGTAGCTAAAACAAATAAGCTAGTGAGAAAATATGAATTTTCATATTCAAAAGCATAATTTCACTGAGAATTTTTAAAAGTGCAATCAATGAAGGAAAAAGGTTTCATGATATACCATGTTTTGACATAACAATGACTTTTCCCTTATAAATATGAAATTAATAGGTAAACTACTTGTAAACTTTTTTGTGCACTCTTAGTGCCGGTCCCAAACCCGGGTAAATGGGGAGGGTTGCATTAGGAAGGGCTTCCAGCGTAAAACACGTGCCAAATCAAATATGCGGATCACAAATCAGAATTTCATACCAGATCGGTCAAGGCCCTGGTTAACAACGACCGCCGCAGGCATCGTTAGCCGACAGGGTACCGGTGGAAATTGGAAATTGTTGGCCCAAGGAGGAGAAGGAGAGGAGTAAGACGTCTACAGAGACGGCAGGAAAAAGAGCAGTGGATGAGAGTGGAGGTTCTGGTTGGTACTTTAAATGTTGGTACTATGACGGGTAAAGGGAGAGAGAGATAGCTGATATGATGGAGAGGAGAAAGGTAGATATGTTGTGTGTTCAGGAGACCAAGTGGAAAGGGAGTAAGGCCAGGAACATTGGAGGTGGGTTCAAACTGTTCAAACTATCATGGTGTGGATGGAAAGAAAAATGGTGTAGGGGTGATTCTGAAACACAGTAAGAGTGTAGTGGAGGTGTAGAGAGTTTCTGATAGGGTGATGAACGTGAAGCTAGAAGTTGAAGGGATGATGATAAATGTCATCAGTGCCTATGCTCCACAAGTTAGCTGTAAGATGGAGGAGAAGAAAAGATTCTGGAGTAAATTAGATGAAGTGGTAGATTGTGTACCTAGGAAAAAACGATTGGTGATTGGGGTAGACTTTAATGGGCATGTTGGTGAAGGGAACAGAGGTGATGAGGAGGTGATGGGTAGGTATGGTTTTAAGGAGAGGACTGTGGAAGGGCAGATAGTGGTAGATTTTGGTAAAAGGATGGAAATGGCAGTGGTGAACACTTATTTTAATAAGAAGGATGATCATAGGGTGACGTATAAGAGTGGAGGAAGGTGCACACAGGTGGACTATGTGCTGTGCAGGAGATGCAACCTGAAGGAGATTGGAGACTGTAAGGTGTTGACAGGGGACAGTGTAGCTAGACAGCATCAGATGGTGGTCTGTGGGATGGTTTTGGAAGCGAAGGAGAAGAGTAGGAGAGTGAGGACTGAAAGAAGAAGAAGATGGTGGAAACTGAAGAAGGAAGAGTGTAGTGTGAGGTTCAGGGAAGAGGTCAGACAGGCGCTCGGTGGTGGTGAAGAGGTGTTGGGTGATTGGGAAACTATGGCAGGAGTGATAAGGGAGGCAGCTAGAAAAGTACTGATAAGGTGATAAGGGAGGCAGCTAGAAAAGTACTTGGTGTGACATCTGGAAATAGAAAGGAAGGCAAGGAGACGTGGTGGTGGAATGAGGAAGTGCAGGAGGGCATAAGGAGAAAGAGGTTGACAAAACATAAGTGGGATAGACAGAGTGATGAGGAAGTAGGAAGGAGTAGAAGGAGATGCGGCAGCAGGTAAAGAGGGATGTGGCGAAAGCCAAGGAAAAGGCATATGAGGAGCTGTATGAGAGGTTGGACACTAAGGAAGGAGAAAAGGATTTATACTATTATTGGCCAGGCAGAGGGATCGAGCTGGGAAGGATGTGCTGCAAGTTAGAGCAATAAAGGATGGAGAGGGAAATGTGTTGACTAGTGAGGAGAAGGTGGAGGGAGTATTTTGAGCATCTGATGAATGAGGAAAATCAGAGAGAGAGAAGGTTGGATGATGTGGAGTTGGTAAAGCAGGATGTAGATAGGATTAGTAAGGAGGAGGTGAGAGCAGCAATTAAGAGGATGAAGAGTGGAAAGTCGGTTGGACCAGATGACATACCTGTAGAAGCATGGAGATGTTTAGGAGAGATGGCAGTGGAGTTTTTAACCAGATTGTTTAACACGATTCTAGAAGGTGGGGGATGCCTAAGGAATGGAGAAGGAGTGTGCTTGTACCGATCTTTAAGCATAAGGGAGATGTGCAGACCTGCAGTAACTACAGGGAAATTAAGTCGATCAGTCACACCATGAGGTTATGGGAAAGAGTAGTGAAAGCCAGGCTGAGAGAAGAGGTGACCATCTGTGAGCAACAGTATGTTTTCATGCCGAGGAAGAGCACCACAGATCCCTTATTTGCTTTGTAGATGTTGATGGAGAAGTATAGAGAAGGACAGAAGGAATTGCATTGTGTATTTGTGGATTTAGAGAAAGTGTACGACAGGGTGCCAAGAGAGGAGCTGTGGTACTGTATGAGGAAGTCAGGTGTGTCAGAGAAGTATGTGAGGGTGGTGCAAGACCTGTATGAGGACAGTGTGACAGCAGTGAAGTGTGCAGTAGGAACGACAGACTGGTTCAGGGTGACGGTTGGACTACAACAAGGATCGGCCCTGAGCCCTTTCCTGTTTGCAGTGGTGATGGACAGGTTGACGGACGAGGTCAGACAGGAGTCTCCCTTGACTATGATGTTTGCGAATGATATTGTAATTTGTGGTGAGAGTAGTTAGCAGGTTGAGAAGAGCCTGGAGAGGTGGAGATATGCACTGGAGAGAAGGGATATGAAAGTCAGTAGGAGTAAGACAGAATACATGTGTGTGAATGAGAGGGAGGGCTGTGGAGTTGCAGGAAAAAGAGGTGGAGAAGGTGGAGGAGTTCAGGTACCTGGGGTCAACAGTGCAACGTAATGGAGAGTGTGTTAGAGAAGAAAAGAAAAGAGTGCAGGCAGGGTGAAGTGGGTGGAGAAGAGTGATAGGAGTGATTTGTGATAGAAGGGTATCTGCAAGTTTATAGGACTGTTGTAAGACCTGCGATGTTGTATGGATTAGAGACATTGGCATTGAGTAGAAGACAGGAGGTGGAGCTGGAGGTAGCAGAGCTGAAGATGTTAAGGTTTTCGTTGGGAGTGACAGCCTCAACTTTTGATTATTTCAATATTAGTCTATTTATTACCTTTGGTTAGAAATAATTATAAAAAAATAATTATTACTTAATGTAACTCTGACAGCGACCAATACTGATTCGCTTATGACCATTGACCAGTATATTAATTATAAGGCCCATACTAGGATCATGTGCGCCCATGAGAACCGAATGAACGAGTGTAATGCCAGAGCTTAATCAGAATAACTAAACAAACATCCATCCAAATTATACTATTAGTAAAATAAAAACCTATGCAAATATAAAATATGTTTTATCAAAATGGAGTCAGATAAGAGGTTAATAACCAAAATTAAGAAATGCATTAATCCAAATCTTATTATCTAATGTGAAAGGAAAGACTAGAACGTGTGAGAATCCTTCACCACGCATCTGGAGACCGCCATTGGACCAGTGGGTGGTTTCACATCTTGCCTTGACTTCAGCTCAGCATTCAATACCATCATTCCATCCAAGTTAATAACCAAACTTCTAGTTCTGGGCATTAACACCTCCACCTGCAACTGGGTCATAGACTTTCTGACCAACAGACCCCAGCAGGTTTGATCTGGCTCCATCTGCACCAACACCATCACACTCAACACTGGTGTACCACAGGGCTGTGTGCGGAGCCTCTTCCTCTACTCCCTCTTCACCTCTGACTGCAGGCCTGTAAATGGATCTAACTCCATCATCAAGTTTGCAGATGACACTACCGTGATTGGTCTCATCACCAACAATGATGAGACTGCCTACAGGGAGGAGATCCAGCACCTAGCCACATGGTGCAATAACAATAACCTGCTAATTAACACCTCCAAGGCAAAGGAGTTCATTGTGGACTTCAGAAAGCAGGCAATAGGCACACATGACACCACCCACATCGATGGGATGGCTGTTGAGTGTGTCTCCAGTTTCAAGTTCCTGGGGATCCACATCTCGGCGGACCTGTCCTTGAACATCAACACCTCCAGCCTGGTCAAGAAGGCTCACCAGCGCCTCTTTTTCCTGAGGACACTTAAGAAAAATTAGCTCTCCTCGGATATCCTGGTGAACTTCTACCGCTGCGCAATAGAAAGCATCCTGACCAGCTGTGTCACACTCTGGTATGGGAGCTGCTCTTTTGCAGAGTGTAAGGCACTGTAGCGGGTGGTGAAAACTGCCCAGCGCCTCACAGGGACTTCACTCCCAGCCATTAAGGACATCCAAAAGAAACGCTGTCTGCGTCGAGCTCGCAGCATTCTTAAGGACTCCGCTCATCCTGCCCATAGAAAGTTTACTCTTCTGCCCTCTGGCAGGCGTTACAGGTGCCTCCGGACCAGGACCAGCAGAATAGAGAACAGTTTTCTTTATAGAGCTGTCTCTTTACTGAACTCTGCCCCTCGCTGATACACTACCACATTTTCCCCCATACCTCACACTCCATCACTTTGCTAATCGACAGTCTGAACAAAAACTTATGCTCACCAAGACACTGATAATTTCTCTCCTCTTACTTTGTCATTGCACGGACTGTTTACACAAACCTTTGCTCATTTGCACACTGCTCTTTTTTGTATTGCTGCTCACCATTAACTTAGCACCATTGTATATATACCCGTTCTCTGTGTATAGTAATAGGCATTTGTATATCATGTTCACAAAACATACTACTTTTATAGTACAGATACATCTTTAAATTACTGTTTATAGTCTATATTTCATTTTATTTAACTATGTAAATTCATGTAAAAACTATATATCCTGCACTTGCTGTTATTGCACTCGGGTTAGACCCAAACTGCATTTCGTTGCCTTGTACTTGTACATGTGTAATGACAATAAAGTTGAATCTAATCTAATCTAATCTAATCCTAATTAATGATATTCATCTAATACAGGGGGGCCAAAACTCAAAGCACATTTAGGATCACGGGCCGAACAGGATAAACATTTATTGAACACACTAAAACAATGATTTTTTAACATAAATATAATTAAAAAGAGACAGGAATATTATTCCAGAATAAATCAACTTAAACTTTAAATAAATAGCTATCCATAAAAATATATCCTGTCAAAATTATACAAATTAGAAATATGAACATGCTGTGAAAAAACCCAGAACAAATAAATAAAAATTGTGCTTTTAAGTAAATGTAAAAGATAACAACAAATCAAAACAATCAGATTTCTTTGCTCTTATGCCATTTTATAAAAAAATAATCTTAAGCTTCAAATAAACGAAAATATTTTGCTCTCCATAAAAATATCTCCTGTCAAACAGCAGACATCTCACAGCCTAATCATGCAGCTCTTGAGAAACTCTCCATCAGTAAATAACCGGCTGATGTGACTCTGATTTCTCCTCTGTTTTCACACCAGCTTCACTTTGTGATTTTGCTTTGGTGAAAAACTTCTGCTGAAATGTCAGATTCTTCTTTAACTCTTCTACTTTCTGTATCTTCTGCTCTGCATTTAGGTTCTTCAGCCCTCTTCTGATGTTTTGTCTCGTAGTTCCGTCTTAGATTCAATTCCTTAATTACAGCCACATTCACTCCACAAATAACACACACGTGTTTACCGGCAGTGTCAGTAAACATAAACTCAGAATACCATCGGTTTTGAAACGTTCTGTTTTCAGAATCAACTTTTCTCTTGGCCATTGTGAGGGGCTTCACAATAACTTTACAATAGGGTTAAATACATCAACAGAAGCTTGACTTGATTGACGATGGAATTTTCCCAGGTCGCCTAGAGTTCGGTAAGACAGCTGAAGCGCTGCATTATGGGATCTGTAGTTTGTGTTATCAGCACTTTATATCGCCGGGACATTAATAACAATAATAATAGATCTTTATTAAATCATCTCGCATCTCAAAAGGCTTGTGTGGTCCTTGTGGGCGACCTGGTGCCTGCGTGCACCACGTTGGTAACCCCTGTGCTAGACTTTATCAACTTAGATGGCTTTGATGGCGCACACGATTGGCTTAAGCACATTGTACAAGAGACCTCTTGTAAGCCTGATCTTTTAGATACGGCCCTGGAAGGAGGGGATTGCCTATATGTAGATAGATCGTGTTCAAAACCCTCTGATGTGTATTTATGTGGATATGCGGTTGTAAGTTTACCTGATGAAATAGTTGAAGCTAAACCATTACCATACACATCTGCACAAGCTGCAGCGTTGGTCGCACTTACAAGAGCATGTCAGTTGTCTGAAGGTAAAGTAGTGACTATAGTCGTCAAGTAAAGAGGCTTTTATTGTCATTGTTTACTATACACAGTGGTACACAGTAAAAACGAAACAACGTTCCTTCGGAACCCTGGTGCTACACTAAACAACAGCAGCATAGAGCTACAACACAAACATAAAGTGCATCGAGTGCAACCTGTTGCAAACAGTGCAAACAAAAAAACAGTAGAGACAGACAGTGCAGACAGACAACACAAGACAAGACAAAAGACAAAAAAACAAGTATAGTGTCGACTAGTAAACCTGCTTGATTATACAGTACTGTGAAGGAGAAATGTAAAAACTATACCCAGGAGAGAATACAAACAGAACAGAACAGAACAAGGTAGTGCAAAAAAAAACAGCAAAGCAATATATATTCACTGATTCTAAGTATGCTTATGGTGTTGTGCATGATTTTGCCGAAACATAGAAGCAAGGAAGTTTTAAAACAGCTAATGGAAACAGCTGATGGATTTAATCTCATAGGGCGACCTCTTAAATTCTGTTCAACTCCCTGCCAAAGTGGCCATAGTTAAGGTTAAAGGACATGCCCCAGGTGATTCAGAGGAAATTCGAGGAAACGCGTTAGCGGATAAAGTAGCTAAGAAAGCAGCAAAACAACCAGTAGATTTGTACACAGTACATAAAAATCCTGTGATCCCAATGATGACACATATCTCCAATATACCAGATATTAACCTAAAGAATTACTTCAGAGTGAGCCTACTGAGGAGGACATAAATTATTAGCTTCTAAACAATGTAAATCAGATTCTGCTGGTATCAATAGAGGTGTAGATGGAAATATTGCTCTGCCTAAACTAGCTTTACAGTTTTTTTCAAATGCTAAAACACAAAAGCCAATCCTCTAAACCAAATGACCAGTTGTCTAAACACATTTACTAAATCTGCCCATTATTTTCCAATATCATAAACACTTTTCACATGAAGACACAATTCACAAAACACAATCCTCCGTTTTCATAAATCTTAACACATTTTTCTTTGCTAAAACACAAGTTGCAAAAGAACTCTGCTCATATTCTCAAATGAAAGCTCATGTGATGCAAAATGCTTGCCACAGTCAGCAATATTTGAACACAATGAACACACCTGGCGTCATTCATTACACACGACTCAATATTAAAGACACTTGTTGCTAATGATGTGACCACATGTACAAAAGCAAGTTCAGAGTGCACAGTTTGCTGAAGATTCCAAACAAAGACAATGGATGAAGGCAGAGTCAGAGGAAGAGGAATTCGAGTCAGAGGAGGGAGAAGAGCTGGCCATGGAAGAAAAGGAACAGGCCAACGTGGAAGAGGAGGTAAAATCAGTGAAGGAAGAGGAACAGGCCAACGAGGAAGAGGAGTTCAAATCAGAGAAGGAAGAGGAGCATGCCAACGAGGAAGAGGAGTTCAAATCAGAGGAGGAAGAGGAGCAGGCCAACGAGGAGGAGGAGTTAAAATCAGAGGAGGAAGAGGAGCAGGCCAACAAGGGAGAGGAGAAGGTCCAGGAGGGAGAGCAAGACAACCTCGCACCATCATTACGGACGAGATGCGAGCAACAGTCATTGACCATGTCAAAATATGAATTTTCATAATAATAATAATAATTTCATAAAAATTTTAGAAAACTGCAAAAAAGAGTATGAAAATGGGTAATAATGTCATAATTCATTAAAATCAAAACAACATCACATATTTGGCAAATCCTACTACGTGCTTTCAAGAATGAGTTTCCTAACCCCTGAAAACGCGATTCCGCAAGTCTCAGGCTTCTAGGACGAAGAGAAAACGGTTTTTCAAACCAAGCGTATTTGTACAAGCAGGCATGCACTTGTCCATGATAATTTTACATGTTTATGATGAGATATAATATAACACAACATTTCCTCACCAAAATATATGTGTCACAAAATAATTAAGTTTTTTTAAAAATAAAAATTGTAGAAAACTGCAAAAAGAGTATAAAAATTGGTAATAAAGTCATAATTCATTAAAATCGAAACAACATCACATATTTGGCAAATCCTTCTACGTGCTGTCAAGAATGAGTTTCCTAACCGCTGAAAACGCGATTCCGCAAGTCCCAGTCTTCTAGGACGAAGAGAAAGGGTTTTTTCAAAACAAGCGTATTTGTACAAGCAGGCATGCACATGTCCATGATAATTTTACATGTTTATGATGAGATATAATATAACTATTATAAGATATATATATATACATCTATTATAAGATATATATATA
>MU551626.1:0-19446 GCA_024362625.1 Silurus asotus
ATATATCTGCCAGCGGGGACCTAGTCGGGACCCGCTACATGTGCGTGGTTAAACCTGGAGCTCTATGGAGAGTGGAGGCATAGAGAGCCACCAAAGGGGGCGTGGCAGGTGGTTCCCTGACAATAATCTTATATTAAGAATGGCAAGACTTCCTGACCGGTGCAGGAATTGTACTGCCATGCAGACGGACTTTGTGTAATTGGTGCTTAATTTTGTTAATAATATGGCAAGCTTGATTTATGCTGAATTATGCATTAGATTATCAAAATTACACACTTTTGGCTTCAACTTTGATACTGATTTCTAACTTCAACATAGAATGCAGAGTAATAATAAAATTAGTGATTTTGAAAAGAATGCACTAGATTTATAATGACACTATTTTATATATTTACTTAATAATTCCTAAAATTATATAGTGGCTGGCACCAAAAACTCATCTCAAACAATACAACAACAGCAACAGCATCTTAAACATTTCACTTAAATAATTTCTAAAATCAAATAAACTTTTTGTCTACTAAAGCAATACTTAAGCTTATTTATTTTCTAGTTTCACTTAAACATACCTGAGTCGCAGAAACGAGTCGAATGAAGATAAACTCGTGATGCTGTAATGACTACGTTATAACGGTGTTAACAGGATGTGTTTCACTATCACCAGATCAAAGTCATAAGTGAGGGTTAAAACCCAGCCAATGAAAATCATAGAGTAAGCTGTAGCTGGGTAAAACATCATATGAAAGGTTCTGTAACTTTCTCTTCTTAGGACTTAAGATTCTCTGCAGTCTAAGAATGAAGCTCAGCCCCTACTAGCTTGCATTTGTTGTAATGGTAAGCAATGATGTAAATAGTAATGATGTATTAATATAAATGGTGAGTTCTCCACACTCTCTGAGGTAAAGTTTGGTGTTCCACAAGGATCTCTCTTAGGCCCACTGCTTTTCCCCTTGTATATGCTGCCTCTGGGTGAAAATTATACAAAAACATGGTATTAGCTTCCATTGTTGTGCTGATCACAGTTGTGATATTAACATTAGACAGAGAATCCACCACATGCAGCTAGAAGTAAACTCTCAGATTACGTAGCTTCTCCGGATGTGTTTCTGCCTCAGTACGTACAGCAGTCATAGACCTTGGTGTGGTTATTGACCCGAGTATTTCTTTTGAGCCTTGTGAGTAACAATACCAGGATTGCCTTCTTTCACCTTAGAAATATTTGCTTTTGTTACATCTAGATTAGACTACTGTAACGATTTACTGCCTGGGTGTTCGAGTAAGTGCATATATAAGTCCAGAATGCAGCAGCAAGGGTCCTTACTAGATCTAGAAAATAAAACAGCTTCACAACTGATTAAAACAGGGCATCCATCTCACAACGCAGTATCTGAGTGAACTTCTGTACCAGTATGATCCTCCACGCCTATTTAGGTCAAAAGGTGCTGGCTATTTGTTGGTACCTCAAATAATGAAGACTACAGCAGGGGGCAGATCTTACTCTTATAAAGCCCCACAGTTATGAAACAGCCTTCTAATCATTGTTCGGGACTCAGACACAGTCTCAGTGTTTAAGTCCAGGCTGAAAACATATTTATTTAGTCAGGTCTTTTATCAGTAGATTTTTCTTAGGTAAAGGAGCAGAACTGGAGAGATCATGGATATAGAGTGTATGGTTGTAATTATGCCCTTTTAGTTTTGCTGCCATAGAAAGTCTTGACTGAGTCCAAAACTACACAGTGTCTTTAACTTTTCATACAACAATAGGGACACATAATAATCCATCCTGTCGCCCCTTTTTTCTCTCTCTCTCTCTCAGTCTCTCTCTCTCTCTCTCTCCCTCAGTCTCTCTCTCTCTCTCTCTCTCTCAGGACCACAGTTTGAATCTGATTACCATTACTGCACACCTCAACATTGTTTAGCTGTAATAAATGGACATTCGGTACTTGAGTCTGGTTTCTCTTGGGGAGTTTTTCCTTGCCATGCTGGTCTCTTGATGTTGCAGTCTAGAATAATTGGTGCTTGTCTATGACCATCCAGACAGTAAAGCCTTTAAAAAATCCAAAGTTGGAAAGGTTTCTAGTAGACTAAGTGTATCTTGTAGAGCATTACTTTCAATACAGGTTTGTTTTTCATTTCAGATAATATATAGAAGATATGCAGCTGGTAAATATGTGCAGCTGCTCACATTTACATTTTTGGCTCAATACATGTTGTTTAACAGATCATGAGAGTTGCAGTACAGGCTGAGGTGCCATGTTAAAGCAAACCACATCCTGTGGTTTTATCAGCAACCACATCTTATTTTGTAAACATTATCTTGTATAAACTAGTATATACTAGTGTATATATAATGTTTAAAAAATGTTCATCAAGTAATAAGTGCTACTCGGCATGAAAAAGAGATAAAATGATATGTTTAATACCCTCTTTTAGGATCATCTCGTGTTTGATTTGTTTGCTTAACTCTAAGACTTGGTTTGGACAAGGTTTTATGGCTTTCTTTATAATCATCCACACACACACACACACACACACACACACACACACACACACACACACACACACACACACACACACAGACACACACACACACATTTCTCCATGCATTTATCTCCCAAGGCTCCCTTCACTCTTTCCTCTTATCCTTTTTCCCCGCTCACTACAAAAGAGAACAATGATTAGTCAAATTCATAAAAGGTGTGTATTTCTCAATGCTTGTCTCCTCCAGCTTCACATTTGCATTTATAGTTTCTCTCTTATCAACTGTTCACTGATGGAGACTTTGGTGCAAAATTGTGCCAATTGTATTACCAAGGAATTGTAGCAAACTGGTCATAATAATTACAAGAGGTAACACAGGTGAGATGGACCTCTGGCACCTAAAACAGGCCTCCACTCTACCATCAACATGAGGAGGAGGGACAGTCCCTAAATATCTCAGTTCACCACAACATGCTATATAACCACACTATTCCAGCTTCCAGCAAACAGCCTACACATTTGTAATGAAGTAGGTGTGGCAGATCATTATGGACCAAAAATATGCCCAGGTACTGTGGTGCACCTCTCAGTGCTTTATATGTCATTTGTGGGAGGAATGTTGTCCCATTTGTGTACATAATTCTAGCTGATTAACTGTCCTGGGTTTTCTTTGTCATATTTTTTGTTTCAAGATATGAATTATTTTCGAATGGTAATAGATCTGGACTTTACACAGACCAGTTCAGTACACAGACTCTACTACTACGTAGCCATGCTGATTGTAATAATTGTATTTTGCATAGTGTCACTTACAATACAGTTATTTAATTATTTATCGATTTATTTATTTTATTATATTTTTCTTTATTTCAAATAATATATAGAAGATATACAGCTAGTGAATATAATGCACACATTTACATGTTTAGTTTCCCACGTGAATTTGTTCAACAGATCATGAGAATCGCAGTACAGGTTGAAGTGCCGTGTTGAGACAAACCACATCCTGTAATTTTATCAGCATCAGATAAAAAAAAAAATTCTCATGCATAAACAATGAAGGGTAAATCAGAGTATCTTTAGTATCTAACTAGTTTATAAGTAAGAACCAATGGTGTGATCTCCGAAAAGACCAGCCAGTAAACAAGAGTGCAACAGCTGCAGCTAGTCGATATTTAGCAATTTCCCAAACTCATACTGCTGCTATTATACTTTGAAAGGAGCCTAACTTTTAGTTGCACAGCACTTCATGAATATAAAAGACTAAAACACTTTTTTAGCTTCTAAACTCATTTATATATTTTCTTGCATCATTTGTCAAGCAAGAAAATTACTTTTTTTCATTGTTGTTTATAGATCACCTGCTGCAGTTGTGGTATGAGAGGTGCAACAGTGGGTGAAGTGCAGATATGCAGGATACTTGTTTTTGTTTCATTTTCTACCCACATCCTGTTAATGCAATATTTCAACTCAAACTGTATAAAAGTTAGGTTTTACAATCTCCAAGTGTCTATTTAGTTTGTTTAAATTAGGAAATCATTTGACCAAAGAAAACTAGCCAAAAACTGCTGGATAAAAATATGACTAGAGTAGTTAGGCCTCATCAAATCTCACTACTTCACAGATACTTTCTGGTTCTTTGAAGACATTTTTTAAGCAATAATATTTTTCCTGGTTACAGAGTTTTACATTTGATGCATGTCTGTGTGGGTTTCCTTTTGGTTCTTCAGTTTGTGGTTCACGCAAATTGTGAATAAATTGCATTCTGTCCAAGTTTCCCATACTCTTTGAGGGACTTTTAAGTAGGTATGAACGGTATACCAGTAGTGGAATAATACTGGTGTATATTATATTTAAAATGGTACGATATCATCATTTTGCTTCGGTATTTCATACGCTGCTGTACTGAAATTCACCTGTAGGCGGCAGTAATTCCCACATTGCTGCAAAACCGATAAACACTGATAAGATATTCGCGTGCATTAATTGTGTTACTTCAGTTGCATTTTTTTCTTCAAAGTCAAAATGTAAACATGTTCCTGAAAAATGTGTGGGCTGACCACAACTTGAGGAGAAGCCAATATAGCATCTGGCAGATGCACTTATCAAAAAGTGCTCTGATTTCACAATCAATAAACATCTTCTGATGCGGGTTCATTAGGACACTGACTAAGAATGCAACCAGAGTCTAAATCTCGTTTGAGAAAGAATATGGACGCAGGTCTTAATTTCACCATCAATAGGGTGGTGTTAGAGGATGGAGGGAGTGGGGAACAGTGTGAGGTGAGATAAATGTTCGAGGGTTGCTGGGCTGTTTTTGGCTTTGTAGGTGAATATTAGTGGTCAACAAATAGTGGATTTAACTGATGCCAATTGGCTGGATCGTACTTGCAGATAATATAGCTATATATATATATAGCTCTCCGCTCTCACAAACCGCACGTAGCATCAGTGATTCGCCTCTAGAGGTCGCTCTCGTAATGACGTCGGATCTTTTCAGGCGCTCCAGCCGCAAAAGCGACTCGGTCGACCTCTAGTGTACATCACTGTTATAAATCCAGTGGAAGGGGTGTAGCAGTGGGTTGTGTGGAAGAACCTGGAACCAGTTATTTATTGTACATCTTGTTCTATCTAAAAAAATTATCTATAAGAAAGTATAGATACTTTAGTTACTTTATTCACTGCTGTGCATTTCTACTTCTTCCAGTCTTTTTAAAGCCGTTATTTATACATTTTCTGAGGTACTGCATTGACATGAAATGTTGTTCATTATTTTTATTTAAAAAATATATATATCCTTTCTTTCATTAATATACTGGATTTTTTTTGTCTAAAAGTCTACAAATCTGCAGGTAGATTCAACTGCTTTACTCAATACTCCAATGTGGTCTGAGCAGTGTCTTCTAGCCAGTGGTGCACAGAAATGAAGTAAATGTTATTTGTTACTGTACTTAAGTAGCTTTTTCATGTGTCTGTACTTTACTGAAGGATTTCTATTTGGGGAGACTTTTACCTTAACTTCACTACATCTTAAAATCAACTATTTTACTTTTCACTCAACTACATATTGTGAAATCAGTCAATCTTTTTTATTTATAAAGATAAAAACATAACTGGTCAAACATGCAGCAAGCCACCAATCAGGGCCGAGTGCATGAAAGTTTTGAACTTGTTTTGATTGGCGCTCGGTGGCATCTACTGTTCAACACAGTCCAGCATCAGTTCAACCAGAAGCAGAACATTTAGAGAGGAATAAATGGTGAAGAAACTCCAAACTGAAACCTTATTTGGGTTTATATTAATTGTATTTGATACCAGTGTTTGAGTCATTAATATCATTCTATTAATAGATCAGTGTGCTGAGAGTCACATTAGTCTTTTCACATGAACTGAGTCGAATAAGCAAAGAGTCTTGTGATAGAAATAATAATAGGAACATTATAGCCATAATAAATCAGTGTTTTGGAAAGTACATTTAAAGGCAAATACTGTTGCACTTTTACTCAAGTGGAAGTTTCAAGGGACACTTTTTCTTGAGTAATATTTTGCAGAGTGGATCTACTTTTGCTCATGTACAGTGAACCCCCAATTATTGGTTTGGAAAATGTGCGGGTTCTCATGCGGAACCCAACAGCAAGTGGGGAACAGCGAAGGGATTCAGCAGCGGGACCTATTGTTCAGGAACGTTAGGAATAATATTTTAAACACTACACTAACACATTTCACATGGATTGTGAAATTCATCCACCACTGCTTGTAGTTTGTTCGGCGTTCCACAAATTAACACTGAAATATGTAGCTCAGTTGAATAATAAGAAAAGACTCCAAGTATAAAAGTTTGATTCATTTTTATCAAAAATAGCAACATTTTGCAATTAAAGAACAATCTGCTTGGATTGACTCACATTCGATTTAAACTCAGTCTAAAATATAATGTAAAGCGTAAGCGAGCCTTACTGATTTAAAATCTGTGCAAATGATTTTTGCCTCTAAAAAGAGCAGTGTATTAGGACAATTTTATAATCATGTTTTAGTCATGATTTTGACTTTCAGCTGATTCCTCTCTGCTTGGCAGATGATGATTGATGATTGTTCCAGTCTCCACAACCCTGTGGTCATATTTCCTAAAGCCACTGAAACCATATTACCACAGGAGTTCAAGCTACCAATCAGCAGTGGCTACAGACATCAACATTATTATTATTATCATCTTCAGTCAAAACTGGGTTCTCTAGGAAGTAGTGGAGCTCCTGGCCTGTCTGCTCTCAGCTCTGTTGAGCCGGTGATGAAGCCATGCAGGGTGAATTTAGAAGCGACCGGTGGACCGTTACACTCCACAGGCTGAAGAAGCTTCTTGAGTACCGAACTCTTTTTGAAACGGTTCCTCTTTTTCGAGCGGTTCTTCGAAGCAGGGAGAGGATCGCAGAGACGGTTACACGAGGGGATACCACAGAGCGAAGGCTCGTCTGACTGCGAAGAGTCTTCAGAGCTTCCCTCTGATGGAGAGTCTCTAAAAGAAAAGGGAGGAGGAACGGTGCTATGAGGAGGCAGCTTTAAGTCCAGATTGTGAGGACTGTGGTTCTTACATTGCAGTCCTCCATTGGGGACTGAGAGTGTGGAGAGTAATGTGGGAGTGATCGTCTCAGGCTTTGTGCTGGATTTCATTTTACAGCGCTTTTTCTAAAAGAGAGACAGAGAGAAAATAAAGGACATAAATATTGTGTGTGTAACGAGCATCCATTAATACACTAGAGAATGAAAAGAAAAAAGAACCTTTTTACTCCCGGTTGAATTCCTCCGAGTTTCTACATTATATGCTTCACTTGGACCTGTGAAAATGTAAATGAACAATTTGGGTAAATAAATGATCAAATATGCAGCAGTCACATGATCAGGTCCAGAAGTAAAAACAATGTCTACTAATTTGGCTCATAAGCTGATTTTATTGGTTTGAAATTTGATCCATGACCCTCTGTTGCGTGTTTGGCAGACATTTCTATTTACTTCATTTATCAGACTCCTTAGCCAGAGTGACTTACGTTTATCTCATTCATATAATCAGCCACTGGGTTAAGGGCCTTGCTCAGGGGCCCAAGAGTGGCAGCTTGGTGTGGCTGGGAACTTATTTCCTTCAGCTCTAAAGTCCAATGCCATCACTTTAATAGCTTTACCAAGTTCACACAGCAATGAATGACCTGGTGCACAAAGTTCAAAGGCCACTAACGCAGGTCATTAAAGCAAAATAATTATCACTGGTTCAAGATCCTATCGTATTCCTACCTGATTCATGCTGAGATTATTATCTGGTTACGTCAAGGAAATTAATTCCTTATAATCATGAACCCATTCCAACAAAAACTAGCAGGACGGCTGCACCATCAACAGGAAGTCAGCAAGTCTATGCCTATGACCTGTTGCCTTCCAACTTTTAATTTCATGTAAAACATAATCAAATCAACATTATTTTCTTTGAATATATGTAACGATGAAATGACTGTGTGAGACAGAAGGATTTGAGTGTGGCAGGTGGCGGATTGCAGAAAGTTTTACCAGTATGCTAGAGTTTAAGAATGGAAGCTATTTAATCTGCTTTTCTATTGAAATAGCATTCGAATAAAATCCGTTGCTCAAGGGCGCCCCCTGTTTACTGAATGCTCTCTTGCTTGAAAGTGCATCTCGGTTCTACCTTCAGTAGTCGCAATCTGCATGGCCGAGTGTGAAAAAGGATAAGACGCTCTCCGCTTTGGGTTCACGTCCTCATTCTCAGGGGAATCCCTGAAAACCAACATGTCGGGATTAAAGCAAAAGCAGCTAAAATAAAACCCATTGAAACATATTAGTAAATCATGTTTGAGTCCTGAGGCTCTCACCTGTCAGGGCAGCAGCAGCTGTAGGATTTTGGTTCGAACGTTTCAGGTTCTGATGAGGGATTCTCAACCGACGTGCGACAGTAATGGAGACAGATGACGATGCAGATGAGCACGATGAGGACCACAGAGAGTAGCAGGTAGCTGTGGCGGTCCGAAACCTGCACAACAAAGCAGCACTGAAAATATGTAGTGTTTGAAACAGGAACGTATACAGTAGATTAAGCAAGGACAGGAAGTGGATACCTCTCTCTGTAGATGGCTGACTTGCAGTGACAGGTTAAGAACGAGCTGAGTGATGTTCTCAAGCTGTTTCTGCAGTACCTGTATGGACTCGGTCTGTTTCTGATCCTACAGAAAGAAAAGAAAAGATCAGATTCACAATATTCAAGGTCAAGCTCAATCTGATCAGCAAAATATCCTCTGATTTGAGAGCTGAACTGTTCTATACATTGTGTATCACATACACTACATGGACTGAAGTATTGGAACGCTTGACTTTTCCAGCCATATGTGGTTCTTCTCCAAACTGTTACCACAAACATGCAGGCACACAATTGTATTGGATGCTGTAACAACTTTTCCCCCACTTGGAGAAACCTGTTCCAGGTTGAGCCACAAAGCCAGCTCCATGCTCTCCATGGTTGGAAGATCTTCTGCTATTGAGCTCTAACCCTATTGAACACGATGAATGTAAACTCAGCACTCCCAGACCTCCTCCCCTCAGCTTCTTTAGAATCTGACTTCATTTAGCCACAAGGGGGTTAAGTAAGGGTGTTACACAAATCTCTGGAGAGGAGAGCTGCGGCTGCCTGATAGGCTTGGTGAGAGGGAGACTGATGGGTGCGAGGAGTGTGAGCCCTGCTCCCTGCAGGCTGGCCAGTGTCCGAGATCGGACAGCTCGGGACCATGGGGGGAGCATCCATTTGCGGCTGCGGCGGCTAGACGTTGTCCGCCCCATTTCAAGGAACAAAAGAAGAAGCATGTAGCCTGGCACATGAATGTTCCCCTATCCTCCGCTCTCCACCTGCAAGGAGGAGGAGGAGGGAACACTGCCTAATTCTGAGTTCCGTGAGGGCTTTCTAAGCAAGTTAGAATAAAGGGAACTATCCAGTGCCACCAAGCACTCACATAATGTGTTCAGACGCATTTCAGTTTAGTCGTCTGTGCAATAAAAACTGCAGCATTACATCCAAGCCAGGGGCTGAGGGCGATATGCAGCCCAAGTAAAAAAAAAAAACCACAATAAACGTGGCACTTTTGCATCCAGGTGGACAGCTGAGGGCAATAGTTTGCGGAAATTCCAAGGAAGTATCAAGCAACCACCTAGTCTCACCACTGGAGGAAGTGCTTGCGCTTACAGCGGAACCTAGCCCGGCGACGGTCATGATGTCATCAACGCGCAACCAAAGAGTAACAAAATTATACAGGGGTCCTCTTTCTGCACGCATTCTCAACTGGTGTGCATGCGCTGCCCAACCGTGGGTGTTAAGCACCATTTCACAAGGGTACAGACTTTAATTCGCCATAAAACCACCCAGATTCAATGGGGTGTTAGTCTCGATGGCTGAGATCAACACTTTTTTAGGCAAATGGAAGATCAGAGTTGTGCTGGAGGAGGAAAGCGGTCAGGGTTTTAACTCCCGGTACTTTGTGATCCCAGAAGAGAGGGAGCACATCTCTTCATCTGATCTTAGACCTACATGTGTTAAACAAGCACCTTAGGAAATACTGGTTCAAAATGTTGACACAAACTGCTCTGTAGGTCGATCTGTCCAAACGATTGATTTGTTGGACTCGTATTTTCGCAGAGACATTTACCTGTCTCTCAGAAAAAGTCTGAGATTTGCAAACAGAGGCACTGCCTACGAGTTTCAAACCATTCCGTTCGGACTGTCTCTAGCTCCGAAAACCTTCAGCAAATGTGCAGAAGCGGCTCGAACAGCTGAACGAACAACTGAGGAACAGGATACAGATATTGTCTTACATAGACAACCTGATATGCTCTTCATCAAGAGAGCAAGCAAACAGAGATGCGGAGAGTGTGACCATGCATCTCTACAACTTGGGATTCAGAATAAACAGGGAAAAGAGCTATTTGAAACCCACACAGTGCACAGAATAGCTAGAGTATAGATTTCCTCTTCCTCCTTTCAAGTCACACTGACTAAGAGGAAAATTGCATATCATAATGTGTCTCTCTCATTTTTAGACGTGGACATTGTCCAACACCCGTTCATGGTGTGCTTAAGAATGCTGGGTTTAATGGCCTTGGTAATTTCTGTAGTACATTTGAGACTTTTTTTATGATGAGGGATTTTCAGCAAAGGGTCACGCATCTGCGGTTGTGGCCCGGCGACATCTCAGTCGACCGATCAGCATATGTGCGTGTCAAAACGCTCCGCCAATGGGAAAGCCCCATGACTCTTCGGTCAGGGATTCCCCCTTTGGGGCCGATGTCATCGAGAGTTACTATTATGATGGATGTGTCCTTAGAGGGCTGGGGAGTGACCCTAATGGTAACAGCGTTTGGCCTTCACAGCTAATCCTAAGACATAAACTACTTGGGAGTGGTTGGCAGTGTTTTTAGCACTGAACCTTGATACAGGGGCAGCATGTACTAGTGAAGACTGGCAATTCCCCAGTGGTCGCTTACATCAACCAGCATGGAGGCATATGCTCCCCTCAGTTACATCAGTTGGCAAGAAAACTGATAATGTGGTGTGACACAAGGCTTTTATCCAACAGAGCAACTCATGTTCAAGATATATGGAACAGGGGAACGAATTTATTGTCCAGGAGAAACCCCTTGTACAGGGAATAAAGGCTGCACACTTAAGTGTTGGAGCAGATATGGCAGAGATACGCCAGGGCTGCTGTAGATTTCTTCGCCTCACAAGAAAACACTTAAGTGTCCTCTGTATTTCTCAAAGGACAAAGATGCATCGTTGTGTGTGGATGCTTTAGGCCACCCATGGCCAAACGTCCTTCTATATGCATTTCCTTCACTGAGCTTGATTCCCCCCACTCTAGTCAGAGTGAGGGAACTGGGCTTGCCACTGGTTCAACACTGCACGTTGGCCATCCAGGCACTGGGGCGCCGAGATAGTTCAACTGCTGTTAGATCAATATATCAACTCCTGTCCCAGGCGAGATTTATTATCCACACCCAGACAGGATAGCTCTATGGGGCTGGCCGATGATAGGTGGAACTTGAGTGCGGCAGGTCTACCCGATCAGTTATACACACTTATTCAGACTGCCAGAGCCTCATCTATTTGCACAATTTATAACAATAAGTGGCGAGTTTTTAAAGAGTGGTATGGTCACATTGTCCCTTTCCAGTGTTCAATGAAAAACATATTTCCTCCAGGATTTGCTGGATAAAGGGAAAGTTTTTCTACATGTAAAGTATATCTAGCAGCTATTTCTGCATGTCATGTCGGGTTTGGTAACGAACCTGCAGTTCGCGCCCTTTAATAAGTCGTTTTATGAAAGGAGCACGCCGTAAGAGGCCGGTGTGTCCAGGCAGATGGTTCCACTATGGGATCTGTCTAAGGTCTTAGAGGCTCTTTCTCAACACACTTTTGAGCCATTAAATGGACTAGGGTTTAAATTTCTCTCTCTTAAGACAACGCTGTCTGTAAGTCCATCTTGTTTACAGTATGCCCCAGGGCTCACAAACATTTCCCTGCCCTTACTCAGCGTTTGTACCATAAGTGGTGGATTCTACTTATAGATGTCTCATTGCAAAGCTTTCGGCTTTCCACCCTCCTCCGTTCTTTTTTTGGGAGGAGGAGAGGTTGAATTTCTTATGTCCAGTGTGGGCTCTCCATACATATGAAGAATGGCCTGCTGTTTGTGTCTTGGGCTGCTCCTCACAAGGGGAAGCCATTGTCAAGACAGCGGCTGTCCCACTGGATTGTTGAGGCTATATCTCTAGCATATGAATGAAGAGGTTCTCAGGGCCCTAATGGTCAAAAGGGCCCACTCTACTAGAGGTGTGGTGACATCATGGGCCCTGCTTAGGGGAGTTTCTGTTCAGGATATTTGTACAGCAGCTGGTTGGGCTAGGCCACAGACTTCTGTGCGATTTTAAAGATTAAATGTGTCCGAGTCATCCTTAGCACATGCAGTGCTAGGAGCCAGAAGGTCACTCTGCCAGATCCTCACCCTGTTATCAAAGGACCCGAGATTATGTTAAGTACCCCATCGTTATTAATTGTGCTGACCTGCTCTTCAGCCATCTGCGAGGTGTTCTGGAGTTTGATGATGGTTTTATTGAAAGCCCTTTGCATCTCCTCCATCTGCTTTCGATATCTGTGAAAAGAAAGAGGGTCTAAAATCAAATCAAATAGAAGATGAGCACCTGCAGTCCTCTGTATTTGGAATATCGTTCTTTTCAGTACGTCATAATCACGATTAAGCCGGGGTTGAAAAATACCAAACAACAACTGAATACTGTACTCACCTTTGACTGAGCTGTTCCAGGTAACGCCCACTGAGTGACATGTTCACCTCCAGGGCTTTGATCCGGTTGTTTAGCCTCATGAAGACTGACTCCTTCTGGTTGGAGCCATGGATCGGTGCTTCAGTGGAGCCGGGGATTTCAGCATAGAAGTCGGATGAAGATGGCTGCACTGAGTGGCCGTTCATAGAAGTTACTGATTGAATGTTTTGGCCTACAAGGGCAACCTCATCTACTAGCTCGTCACCTTTAGGTTCTGCTACACCTGAAACCACTTCCACAGGCTCTGTTCCTGAGGCAGTGATCATTGTTGTAGCTGGAGTTGCACTCTTGGTTACGGTTGGTTGGACAAAGGTTTGATCTGTGGAGCTTGATTGAGGGGTTGATGTTGCCTGATCCATGGTGCTGATAATCAAACTAGAAGTCAAGGTGTTCTTTTCAGTGGTAGACATTTCAAGTGCAGAGCCAGAGATCAGGACATGATCCGCCTCTTCAGTTTTGGTGGTTAAAACTGGAGTGGATGTTGCTTTCAGAACAGGAGTGTTTTTGTCCTCCACTGGATTGCATGTGATTTTGTCATTGAGCTTCGAATCAGAACTCTCAACAGCTAACGGGTCCAGAAAATCCACAACATGAGTAGCTCTGAAGGTGAGGGTGTCGAGGGAGGTTAGTGTCACCACTGCTGAGGTAAGACTTGGTGCAAGATCCAGAGATCCAGCTTTGGTTGCATGATCACTCTCAGGAAAAGGTGGAACAACCACAACAAAAGCTTCCGCCGAAGAGCTTGTCTCCATCGTGCTCCAGGTGGGGAGCACCTGCGTTTGGGTTGATGAGATCATAACCAGGACTGAGGTCTCTGTTTTGTGGATGGTGTTGGTTTGAGAATGTGATTCTCGAGATTTCGTATTGATCTTCATCCTCGGCTCAAGCGGAATGGGAAAACACCTCTGCAGGAGGTACTCTTTGATTGAAATAACACAAGAACTGAAATCAGAAACATGTCCCTCCTTTTTTGGCTTCAATCTTGAGCACTGCTGATCCTGGGGAGTCTTCACACTCTTCTGCTCTGCTTTCTGTAGTGTAGACCTGGAGGACTTGTCTTGATTATCTGACTTATCTTCAGGTAGCAAAGTAACAATCTGATCCTCTTTGGTGAGTGTTGTCTGGACAGGCTCTGGAGTCAGCGTCACTGTGGTCTCCGAGAGTGAGGGGGAAAGTAAAGGAACTGTCGGACCCCTGTCTCCACCTTCAGTCACTGAGAAGGTTTCAATGACCTTTATTGACTCAAGCTGGTCCACTGCCACAGTCTCCATACTGAATTATATAAAGAAAAGAAAAATAAAGGGAGAGTTTAACCAAGACACAAGTCTAAAGAACAAGTATTAATAAAATCAGTTGCGAATTAAACAACTTACACAGACTTGGATGGAGTTCTTGATGTCTCAGTCACATTTAATTGCAGGGAGAAAGAAATGCCTGTTGAACACAGTGTAAACTTATTTCAATTTCTTCTCAAATTGTCATTGTGCGAGTTGTAAATTTTAATTCGGTGTCGAGTGATTAATCGCTTTTGACGATCAGTAGTCAATTGCTGGATCTTTCCTGCAAAAACAATACCAATACTGGTAGTCCTCGATGCACAAATCTTTCAATCTAATCTAGATGACCTTTTGTATCATTCGTTTGGACAATGCCAGGATGTATCTCCCGACGTGTGAAATGCCTTACTCTCACCAGTGGTCTCCGTGTTAGGCTTTTTAAAGCCGAATTTCAGCTCGTCTTTGTCCTTTTTATCGGCATCACTAAACACACCAGCTCCACCCTCCACTCACGTAACAGACACTTTTGCATGTGCCCATCACCAAATATAATTGCTCTGTTTTGCTAAATTATAAGTACACTACCCTATACTGATCCCCATTCTTTAAGGTCATGTTTTCGTGTTGAGATGGTCTCATTGTAACGCATTTCCATCATAAGTCGTGGACTACCTTAAGTTTTTCCGGCTTCCGGTCCGCTGTCGGTACGAGAGCGGCCTCTAGAGGCAAATCACGGCGCACGCAATATTATATATATAATTTATTGATTATGTAATGATATTAATTAATTAATATAATATTTATTACATAACATTTAAGATATTTAGTACTTTTTTGTTTGTAATAAAGTGCAGAACTATTTTAAATGGAGTGTTATGTTTGTTTGTTTTTTAATCCAGTATCTATTGTAAAAAAAAAAAACATCGTTTGATTATTTACCATGTACGATCCAACCTAGATATCGGTAAAAAAAATTAATAAATAAATAAATAAATAAATCAGTCATCCTCTAATTTAAAGTTTTACATTTTATATGCACAGGGCTGGATATTGCAGGGTTTTTTCCAACCAAGTCGAGCCACACTTTATTCGACTTCACTAAGCAACTCAATGACTTTAAGGATAGATTTGGACTGTAATTAATTAACAGTCTGCTACAATGTGCTCAGAACCACAGTTCGCATGAACAGTCCTGAATTTATGTGTCTATCTTTGAACCATACACTTAAACAAGGAGGGAACTGTAATGAATGGACATCTGGTGCTGGGTTCCCTTTCGAGTCTGGTCCCTTAGGACATCTCAGGTATTTTTTCCTCATCACAATCACCACAGTCTTGCTCATTAAGGACAAACTTACAGTTATAGTAAACGATAGTATCTACTACTATAAATTTCATTGCACATACGCTTCCATTATTTTTTTATTTAAAGCCACACCAAACCTAAGCAGAAAGACTTACCACCCCCTAGTGGACATCACTGTTCATTTGTAGCTGAAGGATTGTGCATGTATAGAATTACCTCCGTCCTGAGCTCCATCTTCTGGATTTGTACCCAACACATTAACAGCAATGTTGTTCACCATATTAAGAATAGCATCTGTATTTAAAAAAAAATATACGTCAGTTCAGGGCTTAATAGATACAGCAATCATGTCAAGATGCCTACAATGGTATACACTCTCCCAAATACTACTTCGAGGCTCACCCTTGGCAGACCCGATCAGATTCTTTGAAGACTTTTCATCTGATGGAACATATCCGGGAGGATAATCTACAGGTTTTGAAGAAGAATGAACAGAATTGTGGTAACATAAAAGAGAAATGGAAATAAAAGTTCTAGACAGAACGTTTCAGCTATTTGTAACTCTCACCATCGTCCTCATCCTGGTTGACTGTCTCAGATGGCTCCAGATTCAGCTCGTACTCCTCCATCATGCTTGTGCCAAAAACCCTTAGCACACAAAATGGTGACAAACACACACTTTAAGGGTTATGATGTACAGCATATAAACAAGTTTGTGGACACCTGACCATGGGCTTTTCAATTTTAAACATCTCATTCCACATTTAGTTCTTATTATAAAAAGCTCCACTCTTCCAGGATAAAAGTTCCACAAGATATTGGGGAGATTTGCCCTCGTTCAGCGATGAGGGGGTTAGTAAAGTCAGGTACTGATGCAGGCGAGTTGGAGAGGTATAAAAAGAAGCTAGAATCAGTCTGTAGCTACTCACTCCATACTAGAAATACGATTTGTAGTGCAGTGTAAAGATTTTGTTTTGCGTGAAATCCCACCACTTCCTGCCTTCGCCAACGACAACGTTGCGCAATGGTGTCTTTAGTGTTTCAGCTTCAAGAATTTCTCTTAAAATGTAAAAATCCTGAAAATTCTGCATATCGAGGGAGATTTATTGACGGTTCTAATCTCGCTGTCCCACTTTATCGCGATTTTTGATTTAGCACATAACCATTTTGTTTTGCGAATGGTCCTGATTTCAGTTCATCATAAAAAATGAGTAGCATCACAAGAAACCTACCGCTTATTTATTGGTTGTAGTGTCCTTTCAAGTCAAAAAGGGCAGATGTGAAGACATATGTTACCAGATTTAGCCAATTTAAATAAAGAATGTAGTGATGTGTATATTAGCCCCGTATATTAGCCGTGTATATTTAGACCTTATAGGACACTTTAACTAATAAACAAGCAGAGAAATTATGCTATACTATAAGACAGTACTCACTATAAATGTGATATTTCTAGGAATTTACACAAATTCATCTTGCTATTTTCTTGAAAATATTTTTTCTGGACAAATTACGGTCGGTTCCTGTAACTACCGCGATAAACGGGGATGAATATATGCTGAAATAAGTAGAGCAGTTAAGTACTTAAAAACCGAGGTTCAAACCGAATTGTGACTTTTGTGTACCGTTACACCTCTAGTGTCTATGCATGTTGTACATTTACATTTAATTGAATTTTACCTGAGCAGGCTGAGAGGACAGAAGTGCTCAGAGCCAAAGTGTGACAACAGCTCCACCTGCAGTTGACATGATGTAACAACAAAAAGTAGCATTATAGCACCATAAAGGACAAAAAATTGATTTGTATTACGACCCCATAATATACAATATGAACTAAAATAATGAAAGATTAATCTTCAGACACTCTGTTGACAAGATTGTTAGAATGCTGACCAATCAAACACAATCAATCAAAAACCATACCATTGACTATTTAGTAGAGAAAGTTGACCAGGTTTATATGTGAATCTCATAACACAAAGCGGGTGAGAGCTAAAGTTGCAGACAGGTTTGTTAGTTGCTGTTAATCGAAGAGAGCGCACACACTTTCACCGTGCTTTGAGCATGAAGAAAAACACCCCCCACAAATACAGGGTTTCTAATGTAGCTTTGAATCAAATCCACCAGCAGATGGCACTGTTGAGTTTGTGCATTGACAGATTGAGATGTTTGCCAGGACAGTGGATGCTTATTGTTCCTTTATTCACACTACAACACAAGTCTTGATTGGATTCCTATCACCACAAGTTGTCAACCTTTTTTCAGATTTATTGACCCTCACCACAAAAAAAAACAAAAAAAAAAAACACGAGCTGCACAGCTTGAGGACCTCACGTGGAAAATAAATTCTGCACACAACCCGATTCTAGAAAGTTCTGTGCGATCAGTTTGGTGCGATCGATAATCCACTGAGGTTCCACTGTGACTGATCGAGTTGTAGCAGTGGTGGTAAGTGAGCACCATTCATTCAGACACATGGGAGTAATAAAGAGGAGCTAACCTTTATGTACTTGGTGAACATCTGATGCAGGAGAGAAAACAGAATTACAGAGACAGAAACGGTTGAGAAAAACGGTTTGGTTGTAATTTATTCTGAAATTTAAACTGTTTTTTTGGAAAACAAAGAAACGTAAATAAAGACGGACAGACTGACGAGAAATGAAGCTAGAGACGAATCAGGGACATATAGGGTTAATGGGATTTGACCTGATCCCTATCTGGTTGTTTAGCATTTAGCGTGTACATCCTGCTCACATACCTTGACGTATTTGGCATATAAATGCTCGTCCAGGGGAAAACTCTGGACCGTGCGCTCCTCCCGAGCATGAAAGGTCCCAAGCTTGGTCCATTTGTTAGTTGGATATCTGTGGACAAACCAGAATGTTCATTTGTACCCATTTTCAGAAGACAAAAAGGCAATTAAAGTGCAGCTGTATGTGTATAATGTTAATGTGTAAGAAATGGACCGGTGTGGCTGATCAGCGAGAGCCAAAAGCACAACCCTGTGGATTAATAACAAACTGAACCATGCTGGTGATACAATTACGTATAAAAACATCTTAATGACGCACTGTGTCCTGGGCAGCTGGACATTGAACTTTAATGCCTTAATTTTGAGAAATCTCAGCATTGGCAGAAGCACCATTACCAGTCCAATCAGCCTCATCGTTAACAGGGTTTATTTACGTGATGCAGGAAGACGTCGCATTTTCACTATTCGTGCAATTGTCAGGAAGTTCACCTGCCTATAGGGCTTTTTAAAATTTTTTTTAGCAATTCTGAACAAAACTAATCCTCTCCAATCTGTCCAATAGAATAAGAGCCCACAACAAAAACCTGAGTGGACTCCAAACCAGAAGGTTGTGAGTTCAAATCCCACCACCACTAATCTGGATAAGAGCCTTTGCTGAATAGCGTAAATGTTCTCACAAAGAAACTCCCACAAGATCAATCAACACCTTCTGACCAATCAAAGTCTAATACCTAATGTATATTAATGGAGGAAATATGAAAAAATGTAATACTCTAATGAACTGAAAGACATCAATATAAATAACTACTGCAGAATTTTAATTTTTTTTCACTCTATCGATTGCATTTCAATTCTATTCCTAGGATGATGAGGATGATTACAAGTGACAATATAGAAAATTAATAATTACTTTTATGTCAGAATACGTCAAAGAACATGACATCGTACACCAAACTGCCTCGCAGGTAAAATAAATCTGACCTGTCACTGATTGAGACCAGAAAGTCTTTGGGGGTGGAGGAGAAGAGCTCGAAGTTGGCGATGTCCAGCTGCTTGAGCTGAATGGGTTGACACAACTCAATGACAAACCTAGAGGTGCACACACAGGAACAGAATGGGTGAACTTGAAGATAAGGTGGAGATGATTTTTGGGTGAGGAAGAGCATAATGGAGGAGAAAAAGAAAACAGGAAGAAATATCAGAATGGGGGTTACGTCAGTGCATGCTGAGTGTTTGTCTTTAAACTCTATTAG
>MU551626.1:19454-58089 GCA_024362625.1 Silurus asotus
AGCATTTAGCGTGTACACCCTGCTCACATACCTTGACGTATTTGGCATATAAATGCTCGTCCAGGGGAAAACTCTGGACCGTGCGCTCCTCCCGAGCATGAAAGGTCCCAAGCTTGGTCCATTTGTTAGTTGGATATCTGTGGACAAACCAGAATGTTCATTTGTACCCATTTTCAGAAGACAAAAAGGCAATTAAAGTGCAGCTGTATGTGTATAATGTTAATGTGTAAGAAATGGACCGGTGTGGCTGATCAGCGAGAGCCAAAAGCACAACCCTGTGGATTAATAACAAACTGAACCATGCTGGTGATACAATTACGTATAAAAACATCTTAATGACGCACTGTGTCCTGGAAAGCTGGACATTGAACTTTAATGCCTTAATTTTGAGAAATCTCAGCATTGGCAGCAGCACCATTACCAGTCCAATCAGCCTCATCGTTAACAGGGTTTATTTACGTGATGCAGGAAGACGTCGCATTTTCACTATTCGTGCAATTGTCAGGAAGTTCACCTGCCTATAGGGCTTTTTAAAAAAAAATTTAGCAATTCTGAACAAAACTAATCCTCTCCAATCTGTCCAATAGAATAAGAGCCCACAACAAAAACCTGAGTGGACTCCAAACCAGAACGTTGCGAGTTCAAATCCCACCACCACTAATCTGGATAAGTATGCCTTTGCCAATTGGCGTAAATGTTCTCACAAAGAAACTCCCACAAGATCAATCAACACCTTCTGACCAATAAAAATCTAATACCTAATGTATATTAATGGAGGAAATATGAAAAAATTTAATACTCTAATGAACTGAAAAACATCAATATAAATAGCTACTGCAGTATTGTAATTTTTTTCACTCTATCGATTGCATTTCAATTCTATTCCTAGGATGATGAGGATGATTACAAGTGACAATATAGAAAATTAATAATGACTTTTATGCCAGAATACGTCAAAGAACACGACATCGTAACCCAAACTGCCTCGCAGGTAAAAAAAAATCTGACCTGTCACTGATTGAGACCAGAAAGTCTTTGGGGGTGGAGGAGAAGAGCTCGAAGTTGGCGATGTCCAGCTGCTTGAGCTGAATGGGTTGACACAACTCAATGACAAACCTAGAGGTGCACACACAGGAACAGAATGGGTGAACTTGAAGATAAGGTGGAGATGATTGTTGGGTGAGGAAGAGCATAATGGAGGAGAAAAAGAAAACAGGAAGAAATATCAGAATGGGGGTTATGTCAGTGCATGCTGAGTGTTTGTCTTTAAACTCTATTAGGTCTGTTTTAAAGCTGCAGGAACTAATCGATGATGAAATTCGCTGTCGGCGGATGCAGTTATGGATTGATTGTAACCTGAAGTTACGGTTCAGAGTGACGTTAAGAGATACGCAGCAGCTTGTGAAAAAATGTGTAAAAGGAGAAATTCCACATGCAGTCCTCAATAAACAGCTACTATAAACTTTAAAATGTCTAAATTAAACTCAATATGTGGCTTTTGCAGTTTTAAAGTACACTTTTATGTGTAAACACCGTGAATTAAGGTTTTACGCTGCATCTGGAAAGTTTTCCCATCGCTTCACTTTTTCCCACATTTTGTTATGTTGCAGTTTTATTCCAAAAAGGATTCAATTCATTATTTTCCATAAAATTCTACAAACAAAACCTGATAAATCACCATGTGAAAGAAGTTTGTATAAAATCTTAAACAAATCATGTACATACGTTTTTTTTTTTTTTTTTTTAGACACACAAAATTGAGCTCAGGTGCATCCCGTTTCCACTGATCATCTCTGAGATGTTTCTACAACTGGATTGAAGTCCACTTGTGTAATTCATCTGATAGGACATGATTTGGAAAGACACACACCTGTCTCTAGAAGGTCCCACAGTTACAGCGCATGTCAGAGCACAAACCAGCTCATGAAGTCCCAAGAATTGTTTGTAGACCTCAGAGACAGGATTGTATCGAGGCACAGGTCTGGGGAAGGAGAAAAATATCTGCAGCATTGAAGGTCCCAATGAGCACAGTGGCCTCAATCATCTGTAAATGAAAGAAGTTTGGAACCACCAGGACTCTTCCTAGAGCGGAGCTGCCCGGCCAAACTGAGCGATCGGGGAGAAGAGCCTTAGTCAGGGAGATGAGTAAGAACCTGATAGTGACACTGAAGGACCTCCAGTGTTTCTCTGTGGAGAGAGGGGAACCTTTCAGAAGACCAAACATCTCTGCAGCACTCCACCAAATCAGACCTGTATGGTAAAGTGGCCATAAGGAACCATGAGAAATGGTTCTCTTTGGCCTGAATGCCAAGCGTCATGTCTGGAGGAAACCATGCCCTGCTCATCACCTGACCAATATCATCCCTACAGTGAAGCATGGTGGGGGCATCATCATACTGTGTGGATGTTTTTCAGCAGCAGTAAATGGGAGACTGATCAGGATCGAGAGAAAGATGAATGCAGCAATGTACAGAACCATCCTTGATGAAAACCTGCTTCAGAGCGCTCTGGACCTCAGACTGGAGCGACGTTTCATCTTTCAACAGGACAACGACCCTAAACACACAGCCAAGATAACAACGGAGTGTCTACAGGACGACTCTGTGAATGTCCTCGCGTGGCCCAGCCAGAGCCCAGACTTGAGTCTGAGTAAACATCTCTGGAGAGATCTGAAAACGGCTGTGCACTGACGCTCCTCAACCAAACTGCTGAAGCTTGAGAGGTTCTGCGTAGAAGAATGGGAGAAACTGCCCAAAAATAGGTGTGTAGAGCTTGTAGCATGAAACTCAAAAAGACTTGAGGCTGTAATTGGTACCAAAGTGTTGAGCAAAGACTAAATATTTATGTACATGATTTTTATTTCAAACAAACTTCTTCCACATTGTCATTATGGGGTTTTGTTTGTGGAATTTTGAGGAAGATAATGACTTTAATCTATTTTGGAATAAAGCTGTGACATAGAAATTCGGAAAAAGTGAAACTCTGTGAAAACTAATAGCAAGTAAAACTGATTAATAACAATTGTATTTTTTATTCGTCTGACTGATGGTTAGTTGCAGCTCTAATCTGTATTATATCTAATTACATGCTCTTTAGAATAGGAAAGAGATTCCTGTAACTGAGCACGTTGTAGCTTTCGCTTTGAAAAGGTGCTTCTGGGAGCTTTAATGATCAGAAGGATCTGGTCCTAATACTCACACTGTATATACAGTGAACATGGGGTTTGACTTACCAGATCTTATTGCTGCAAGGATTCAGCATGTAAACATCTACATTCTCCATCAGGATTGCAGAAGTGCTCTAAAAAAGAAAAAATGACAAACATGTTATTTACACACACAGTAAACATGCTGAGAAGTTTCATCACACCAGGAAACATTTCTTTTTGACCCCCGGCCCTCGATCGAGTTTGATTTCTGACCCCTTTATAGGAAAATTTTGGACAAATCTGCAATAAATCCTTCACTTTTAGCCAATTAAATCTGCATTTATCTGATTTTATTCTTTTTTAAAATACTGCATTTTTATTTTCTGACTGTTTTTAATAAATAGACTGAGAAATTATTATGTTGGATCATTGCTGAAACAAGAAACCTAGTAGTGTCCAAATACTTTTGCACTGTTACTGCCCCTTTACAGAAACATGGAGTGAAGGTTATCGAGTCGCAGCCCTTCTGCAGTGCATCATGCAGTCTTACTGACAAACTACTACTAAATATTTTACATTTTTTATATTTATATATTTACATATTTTACTTTCCCGCATGTACTGGGATAAAGTGCTCGCTCAGGGTTTACGGCTCTAGATAGCTGTTCGGAAGGTCGAGGGTTCGAGCCCCAGCACCATCAAGCTGCCAATGTTGGGCCCTTGAGTAAGGCCCTTAACCCTCTGTGCTCCAGGGGTGATGCATCTTAGCTGACCCTGTGCTCATCCCCCAATAATGTACATGTGACAAATAAATATGTGTCATAAATAAACCTTTGAATTGTAGACATTCAGCATGAAAACAACATCCAAATCAGGTTTAAGTACCTTTGCTTCGGGATTAGAAGCCAGGATCTTGGCGCCGCATTCCACAGAGGCGTAGTTTGTGGTTTTCTGCACCTTCTTAACCCCACCCGAGCCCCCGTTGTAGGACGTGTGTGTGGTTTGACCTGGTGGGAGTCGAGGAGGAAAACAGGATCATGTAAAAGGGGGACAGGATCATGTGATCGGTGATGCTCGATGCTGAGCGAAACATGGAGTCTTACTTTTTTCATTCTCCTCCTCCATCATGCTCTTTGTCCATTCGTCAAAAGTAAGGATGTCTTCTGGGTCAGGAGGAGGAGGAGGAGCCGGGTCTCTTCCCGGGGTGACGGCAACGATCTGTTCCACATGGCAATAGACACGATCGAGAAAATCACAGGACCGACATGAGAAACCACTGCTTTGTTTCTTCATCAGTTACAACCGAATCAAAATAAATCAACATCTGAGATTAAATCTTCACAGTATATTGGGACACTTGACTTTTCCACCCATAAATTGTTTCCACAAACGTTTGTAATGGACGTCTTTATATGCAGTAGAAGCGAATTTGCTCTTCACTTGAACTAGGAGACCTAAACCTGTTGACAAAGCTATGAAGAACTGCATCTACATGGGTTGGAAGGTGTGGAAGATTTCCTGCTATAGAGCTCCAACCCTGTTGGGGTGAATGTGAACACACCCCCAGGTCTCCTCAGCTCACCTACTGTACACCAGTACCTGACTTTACTACCACCCTTATTTCTGGAGGAACCCAAATCTCCACCAAATCTAGTGGAACATCTTCTCCAAAGAGTGGCTCTTATTGGAACAGAGAAATGAGGAGTAAAATTCAGGTACTTCTTTAACACGTACCTTCTCTTTCAGGATGCTGGAGGCGTTGGTTCCCTGATTTGTCCGACCTAAACTCGGCTTAGTGCTCTTTCCAGTTCCAGCAGTGCTGCCGTTCTCCAAAACCATGGGAAGACTGTAATAACACATGGGGTGAGAAATAAGAACACGAAAGTCATTGTTATGTACCAATAAAAAAAACCAATTATAATAAAAAATCTAATACAATTTATAAACCTCTCACAAGAGGCTTCAGTTTGTGTGGTTGCCATAAAATGCAAATCAAAACAATTCAAGCTGCTTTTTTACAGCACAGTGATAATCTTTTATCGCATATCCCAGTGATGTTAGGAAGCTGGGGGCAGAGCGCAGAGGCAACCATGATACAGAACCCCCTGGAGCACAAAGGCTTAAGGGCCTCGCATAAGGACCCCAACACTAGCATGCTGGTGATACTGGGAATTAAACCCCCAACATGTGAATGCACACACACACTTCAAATGACACTGACAGTCTCGAAAAAAGGATTGTTTAGTGTTTGCTTCAAGAATTTCACTTCAAAAGGAGAAAATCCGAACAATTCCGCATATCGAGGGAGCGACTAAATAAAGGATGGCGGGGATGAAGACATTTGTTAAAGGTGTACCGTTACACACCTTGTGTATATTTTAGATAGATAGCATATTTCATTTCTATTTTTATCAGTTTATTGTTAAAAACATTCTACTTTTACTTTTAATTTTACTCATATCTATACAATTGTACTGCAATATAAACGCTACACATTTTCTATGCTTTTTGTGCATGTTTTTCTATTTTCCATAAACGAATATCACTGCATGTCACCAGTAGGAGGTGGAAGGTGGTAAAAGCATTGACAAGTTCAAATCCCAGCATGAGAAAGCTACCACTGCTGGGCCCCTGAGCAAGGCCCTTAACCGCTCGGTTGTACAAAAAAAAGTAAGGCTTTTTAAGACCTTTTTAAGACCATCAAGAATGAAATTTAAGAACTATTTCACAACATTAAAAGCACACGCAAACATGTTGGTAGCAAACCTGCTTTAACCAAGCCCTAAATTCTTTTTGTTTTAAGCTGAGTATCGCTAAACCTGCGCTTCCACACAGCTGAGAAATCAAAATTCGCCCCAATAACTGAAAGCTGATTAGCTGTTGCATGGTGGTCTCATTTGTACACAACATCCATTAAAACAAATATAAAAAAAAAAAAAACATGCTGCAGAAGCGTTTCAGTGCACGTTAGAGGCAGCGTGACATTGAGATTGGAAAATGAAGACCTAAATTGTAGACTTTAAGACCCTGGGGAGACCCTGGTTGTAAGTCGGCTCTGTGTAGGGCCGTCTACCAAATTAATTGATTTACAAGACCCAGTGTGAGGATATGCAAACCCCACGGTGCTGCTGCCAAATCAGGATCTGGAGTTTTCCTGCTGCGATTCAGATCAGGGAGAATGTTATCTTACTTACCTACCGATGTCTGAAAGGTATGTAGGGTTTTCCTCTGCCTCACAGGCAGCGGTGGGGGAGACGGGACTGACGGGACTGACGGGAGAGGAAGAGCCGGAGTCATCACTGCAAAACAAAGTAGCACCACTGAACATGAAGGAACACTGAATCGGGTGACGGAGCGATTTAAGAAGTCTGCTGCACGATTTGCTGTTATCTGTGTAAATATGTGTAAAGGATCCCAGACTAAACAAAGTAAACAACTGAGTAGTTTTTTTTTTTTTTTTGCATCTGAAACAATGGTCTGGATTTAAATTCTAAACAAATACGCCCAACCCGAGGACACGCCCTCAAAACAAATGAGTGGTGCTTAGGCAAAAACACCCGAGAGCTGATACGAGCTGCACCTTCCCTCAGAACCCAAAGCACCAGGGTAACCAGGGTTTCTCATCTCAGCATGCCATCATTACTGCTATTTCAGCTCCTATGCTGTGTGTGAAGGTGTGTGTAGTCACACAGGGTTTACTGGATAACTACGGATGCTTCGGTACTGATTGTAATGAAAAGAATCGGATTCTTGAACTCCGTGATCAAGTTAAACCCGGTGGTTTGGAGCCTCTGACCTGCGTGCGCTTGGTCCAGGTGAGACGGTAGCAGTGGAGGACAGGACCTCAGAGATGTAAACAGCATCGCTTTCAGTGATGGGAGGAGAAGGAAGAGAGGAGAGGTCTGGTTTCGGAGAGCCAGCGTCATCCTCGGGGGGGACGGAAGTCTCGAGTGTCACCGGGTCTGCCGCGGCTTCGTCCTTCTGAGATTCCTGAAATGATTTATTAAGTTAATGCAGGATGAACAGTCAGTCGATCTGATTGCAAGTTTCAAGTTTTATTTGTCAGATGTATCAGATGTCAGTGACAGTTTGTACACTCGTAAGTGAGGCTTCAGGGAAACTACAGCACATTAAATATTAAACACAAAGAAGAAAAAGGAGAGAAAATCAGTAATCAGGCATAAGAATGTTAAAATTATACACAGACATTCTGCACCCACATGTAGATATACATCATTTTTTATTATTTATATGAGAACTTACACACGACATATTAGCATGAGGTATTTTTTATTAAAAAAATGGAAGGCGGAGGATAATAATTAGGATGTAGATATTTGGTGTGCAGAAAATAGGCAGAGATACGCAGTGGAGGAGAGCATCCAATAAATGATAGAAATACATGCAGAAAAGCTGCAGGAGAAAATGGTCCCTGCTGCTGTTCTCCAGCAATCTGGTGCTACACTCACGCCAACTTGAGCTCAAACTGCGACTTCCTCCATCAGAACCCTTACACCGTACCCTGCCATACAAACCTCCTCAGAAGCCATAGAACCCTGCCATAGATCCATCATACATAACCAAAAAAACCCTGCCATAGATTCATTATACAGAACCTATAGAACCCTGCCATAAATCCATCATACAGAACCCAAAGAACCCTGCCATAGATCTATCATACAGAACCCATAGAACCCTGCCATAGATTCATTATACAGAACCCAAAGAACCCTGCCATAGATCCATCATACAGAACCCAAAGATGATCTTACCCAGAACCCAAAGAACCCCTACACCACCACCCTACAATAGAACCCAGTATGACCATATGCACTGCAGGCTTTTTGGTACAGAAATTCTCAAGAGGCTGTAAAGATGACCTTAACACCTTTAGTACCTCAACAACATCATCTGGCTGTGTGGTTTCCTGAGTCTGTAGTGCGTCTGTCGCGATGATCCGCGTTTCCTGTTCTACGGCGTCAACGTCAGGACGATCCTGAAGCAGATCCTGTTGAAGACACAATCGCCACAATGATCCTAGAACTTACACGGACGTTGTATATGTAGTATAGAGGCTCCGTCACGAATCTATTTGTTAGTGTAAAGTGGGATGTCTCCAGTGTGACCTGGAGATCAGGGAACTCAGGAACTCCGTGTATCATAAGGGTATACTGTATATAATATCATCAAGACATGCAAAAGACATTTCCATTGTCCATATGCAAAAATACTTTTCACGGTTTTACACATCACACCACATGTGCATACACAGGTTCTACTTGTATCTCATAACCACACAGAGCTGTGCTACATCATTACAAACCACATCTCGTAGCTCGTAGCTAATTATTGTTATGAGATTATTTACCGCCTTCACAAATGAGGCGTGAAGCATGCAGTGCTAGACACAGATGACGAGAACTCTGTGAAAGTCTCTCGGGAATGAGCTCGTTTACCCGCCACACCTGCTGCTCCACCTGGGTGACGTTACCTGAGTCCCTGTTATTGAACAAAGGACAAAAAGACAATGTGCAATGCCCTCAAGGCGTAACAATGCTTAGATCTCTACCGGCTTCAATAGCCATACATATACACATTTTACAAGATCATGACAAGTGTTGAGCCCCGTGAGCCTCCAGTACCAACATATACAACCAGAATAAGCCTAGAATACAGATACAGATACTAGAGGGAGCCCGATAGTGGATTTTGCAGATAACTGATTGATCAGTTTTATTTCAAATGGACATTGGATTAAACAAACTCCATGTAGAATAGTAATTTTTTATAAAAAAAATAAAAATTGTACTAAATCATAAAAATTTGTTTAATGAAATAGGAATATATTAATTATATAAATAAATATCGAGGGAAAACAAAAATACATGGATTTAAGCTAAAACAAAAAGTAACACTCTAAATAAATAAAAACGGATAGCTCAAAAAAAGGAAAAAAAAAAAGAAAAGACAAAAGGAGGCCACGCTCGTACCCGGAAAAACTATCGGTATGGATAGTTAACTCGGAACAGCGTGTATATTTTATTGTAATAGTCTTTGTTTATACTTTTTTTTATTTTTATTGCTGCTGGTCTCTGAGAGCTTCCAAACTAATTTTGTTGTATCACTACAATGACAAATTCTCTAAAGTCTAACTATCATTTATGGGGGTGTTACCTTGTCATTTCCTCTGTTCTCCTCAGACTCGTCCTGCTGATTCGGGACGTCCGATGAGGTCTGCGGCTGATTCTGCAGGTCGAGATGTTTCTGCTCTGAGCAGTGGCCATGATGAACAGGATCCCTGTAAACGGATCATAACGTCTATAAAACTCTCATTACTCGGACACACTCATTTAAAAGCTCAACTCAGCGTTCAGCACCTGATGCATTTGTCCATTCACCAATCGTTTATCTGTAATTAATAAATTAAACTCAACATCTATTATCCTATCTTTCGAAGGTGATGTGTTGGGAACAGGAAAATGGGAAAGGGGTAAAACCGTGGTGTCTAGACGTCTGGGTCAGAGTGACGTCTAGCCTGTCTGGTCCGAGGCACATCACGAGCACGAATTGCTGATAAACCTAAAGGTCCTGGATACCATAGAAAAGAGTTGGAACAATGGTGCATTGGAGTGCCAATGTTGACCCCCGTACACCACCCAAAGCTAGAATGGGCATCAAACCTGGACCATGGAGCATTGGAAGGTGGAAAATGGGCAAACTGGCAGTGTGATGCTCTGGTGGTGTTCTGCTGGAAAACCTTGGAGATCATTTTGTCATGTACCACCACCAAAATAGTTTTAGACCAGCTAACCCTCATGTCAACAATCCTTAATAATACATGATTGGGTTCCTTTAAATTCCAAAGATCTCAAGCCAAAGTCATTCCCTCCTCATATAGAACACAAGAAAAGACTCTCCTTCTCACACACACACACACGGCTAAATCCCTAACAGAAACATTATCTACATTCCACTAGTCCTGCTTTTCAACAACCGGGCCGTTGCGTAAGACGGGCGTGAAGTCCATGCCGCCCGAACACGTGTCTGCTAATGACTGACCCTCGTCACGTTCTCCTGAGCCATAAACCTCCCTCGATCAGCCTTTCATTAACATGTAATCTCAGTAATATGAAACTAAATCAGTGATGTGAAATGGAAACATCCAGGAGCAACAATTGAGTGATAGAAATAGACAGTAATGGACTAAGACAGGAGGCACGGCAGGATGTGGGAAATCAGCACAGGGGAAAAGGTGTATGAAAATACGCAACGTGACCTTCTGTCTAGTCATAAATGAACAACCGAGGAGAAGATAAATGGTTTGCTTTCGGGGACATGGTTATGTGCCATGAGCTTTAGAACTCGTTTATTTAACCAGCGTTGACTTCTTATTCACGTTTTCAGTCTCGCTATTGAGCCTCGTTTCTTTCTGTTGTATATTTCCACCTGTGGTGAAGTGAGGGTCCAGCTCACAGACCAGACAGAGCCGCAGAAGATCAGCAGTCTCCCTCACACACCCAGAAAACAAGGACAGCTACGTTCACATGCTGTTTATCGCTAAAAACGCAAAAGAAAGCTGTTTCAATGCCATTCCACAACATGTGAAGTAAAATGGATAAACTCATGTTATCATTTTGAATCGGTACAAATCGTAATCGCTGACTGATTATTGTGGCACAAATGTGATAAAACACTTCAGGAGCTGTTGATCAAAGAAAATGTGAATATATATATATACATACATAAAACCTTAACAATGTGATGCAACAATTTTTAAAAGCGTGCATCGGATAGTTGAAGCATTTATACCACACTTCATCGCTTTTAACGTATTTCACCCACTTATTTCTTTATTATTATTAGATACGCAAGACTTATTATTTAAAAGGCGACCAATAATGTGTGACCGATATTTGATATGTAGATCGATTTCTATCTATCTATCTATCTATCTATCTATACACCTATCTATCTATCTATCTATCTATGCGTTAGACAGACAGTCTGTCTGTCAGTCTATCTATCAACTAGTCAGACAGTCTGTCTGTCTGTCTATGCCTATCTATCTCTGTTAGTCAGACATTCTGTCTATCTTTCTCTTTATCTATCTCAGTCAGACAATATCTATCTATCTATCCATCCATCCATCCATCCATCCATCTGTTAGTCAGACAGTCTGTCTATCTATCTCAGTCAGAAAATACCTACCTACCTACCTACCCACCCACCCCCCCACCCATTCATTCATCCATCCATTGGTCAGACAGTCTTTCTATCTATCTATCTATCTATCTATCCATCCATCTGTTAGTCAGACAGTCTGTCTATCTATCTCAGTCAGAAAATATCTATCTATCTATCTATCTATCTATCTATCTATCTATCTATCTATCGACTTACAATTATCTCATTAATAAGAAAACCACTCCAGACAGTTAGGGGTCTTGTTCAAGGGCCCCACTCTGTTTGAGCTCGGATTGAACTCGACCTTCTGATCTTACCACCAAAATACACATCATAAACCTCTGCACTTCACCAGAACAGGCTCGATGAACTGCGCTCGGTTCTCAAACCTGACATGATCAAAGCAGGAAAAATGGGAAAGCAAAAGACTTCGGAACGGGTCAGACCGTAACAGCCAGACCACCAGGTCAGTGCATCTCGGAGATTCACCAGGTCCTGTGAGGTGGTTTTGTATCTTCCATAAGTGGTCCAAGAAAGGAGAAACCGTGACCCGACGACAGGATTGTGTTCACCAGTGTCCTGATAGACACACGTGTACCAGACACTGCTAAAGTCCACGTTCCACACACACTTCATGATATTCCCTTAATGCCGACTGGGGCTGCAAGACTCCAGGAATTTTCAAAACTGGAAACTTTTCATGGGAATTAATGGAAATATACAGGAATTAATGATCATTTACACATTTGGGGAACATAAAATGTAGTAAAAATAACTCACAGGATCATTTTGGTTAAAAGAACCAGACACACAGCACACACTTACAGCAGGGGGATACTGAGGTCGTACCCCATAGATGCACAACACAACAAACTACATTCCGACAGTGACTAGTGATCTACTGGATCATCTGAGAAGAGAATCAGAAGATTATCTCTCCAAAACCTGCTCTCCAAACCCAGTGTTGGACTGTAATCACTATAAAGCACATATCAAGCAGGGGAAAGTATTCAAGCTTCCACTGGAAACTACTGAGACCCTGAATATCCTGAATACTATAAAGTGATCTAATCTACTGGTGTGGATCCACAGCTCCAGAGTCTCCAGTCACACCATTAGATCACATGCTACTACCAATAGCAATGTTAGCAGGTGGCACAGAGGGAAGTGGTTTCTCAGTTCAGACTGTAAACTCCATTCTATTTCCATGATGTGAAAGAATGAAATAAACGAGAGAGATGTTGAATTGTTCTCACCACAACAGGAGCAGGACGCTGATCCACCACAGTGCCGCCTTCAGCCTCTTCATCCTCGGCCAAAAGCGCACCGCAACATTGTTACGCGTCTCCGGAAGTGACGAGTTACAAAAGTTAGCGGCTCTGAAAGAAGGAGGAAAAGATACCGGAATAAATACCGCGGGTCTTTAATATATATATAGTTTTCTTTCTGCTGGTAGACTGTAAATGTTCGCGGCGGTAGCAGTCAGAATGAGGACCGAGGAGCTGTAGATATGTGACGGTGTTTACGTGGACCAGAGGAGAAAAAAGAACTGCCTGTCTACGGGCTCTCAGCCAATCAGGAGAGAGCAGAGGCGGGGCTTAAGCGTTTCTGAGCGCACCTGCCTGCTTAACCCCTTCACTTCTTTCTTTCTTCTTTCTTTTTTTCTGTCTGTCTGTCTGTCTGTCTGTCTATCAGTCTGTCTGTCCACCAGACCAAAAAAATTTCAGTCTGTCTGACAGACCAAAGGCCTGTCTGTCTTTTGGTCTGTCTGTCTGTCTGTCTATCAGACCAAAAAAATGTCAGTCTGTCTGACAGACCAAAAGCCTGTCTGTCTGTCTGTCTATCAGACCAAAGAAATTTCAGCCTGTCTGTCTTTTGGTCTGTCTGTCTATCTGTCTGTCTGTCTATTCACCTATCTGTCTGTCTGTCTGTCTGTCTGTCTGTCTGTCTGTCTGTCTGTCTATCAGACCAAAAAAATGTCAGTCTGTCTGACAGACCAAAAGCCTGTCTGTCGGTCTGTCTGTCTATCAGACCAAAGCAATTTCAGCCTGTCTGTCTTTTGGTCTGTCTGTCTATCTGTCTGTCTGTCTGTCTATTCACCTATCTGTCTGTCTGTCTGTCTGTCTGTCTGTCTGTCTGTCTATCAGACCAAAGAAATTTCAGCCTGTCTGTCTTTTGGTCTGTCTGTCTATCTGTCTGTCTGTCTGTCTATTCACCTATCTGTCTGTCTGTCTGTCTGTCTGTCTATTCACCTATCTGTCTGTCTGTCTGTCTGTCTGTCTGTATTATAGTCTTGAGAATGAAGGACGTCACTGTGCTCTTCAGTGCAGCAGAAAGAGTTTTGCTCCTTTAACCTCATGGTCTATTATTTGTTCTGATATTTGTCATCACCAGGGAGACTTTCTATAGAATGTCTTTCCAAATATAAAACACTTTACAAATCAAAATAATTGTAAAAATAAAAATCAACTGAAAAGCATCAACTATTTTGAATTTTCATGTTACTTTCTAATGACTGATATATTTTTTTTTTTATTGCTGCTAGAACTTCTCCAAGCACATCATGCAGTGAATGGAAATCAATCATATGAATTCATTCTTTGCTCATTTTATTGATGTCAGCATGCGATAGATTTTTCACTATAGCAAACATGTACAATGTTGATCAGGGATCAGATAATTCCTAATTTGTCATTTAAAAACATAATGATAATAAAATACAAATTATCTTCAGGTACAGCAATAGCTGCATTTTTTAAATTGGGTCAGTGACATAAATGTATAGAAACCCAGGTGTAAATATTAATATAATAATAATTATAATAAATAATTCAATTAAACTATAATTATTAGAATATTTAAAAAATCACCATATTATTATTTGTTGTTTTGGAAATATTCGTTTGTAATGAAAATGATCGGCCAGTAGATGGCAGCATAGTATAAAAAAAGCATTTTGCACTCCTTTTAAATGTTAAACGGAAACACGTAAAGAATTAAGTTTAAAAGACTTTTTTTTCTTTGCAACCTATTAAACCAGTGTTGATTTATAGATTGATAAAAACTTAAATAATTTATGTGACATCCAATTTATTTTGCACCTAGTGGGACGATCATTTGTTTTGTTTTGTTTTGTTTTGTTTTGTTTTTTATTAGAAATGAAAGTGAATCTAATCTGTTCCTGTTCAGTTTGAGGTCCAAGTTCAGCCTTTTTAATTTTTTTCTTCAGACACGCCTGTTTGCCACACTGCTTTTACAACCCAAACCAGGAAGTGTGAGCTGCTGTGAGTGTGTTTGTTTGTTTTTCTTTCAGTGAAATGGCAGAAGGATTCGGACTTCAGGATCAGTTCATTTGTCCAATCTGTCTGGATCTCCTCAAGGATCCAGTAACTATTCAGTGTGGACACAGTTTCTGTATGCGGTGCATTAATGGCTGCTGGGATCAGGAGGATCAGAAGGGAGTCTATAGCTGTCCTCAGTGCAGACAAACCTTCACTCCAAGACCTGCTGTGAGTAAAAACACTGTTCTGGCTGAAGTCATGGAGGCACTGAGGAGGACAGGACACCAAGGTACACGTTCCACTCAATGTCCAGCTGGACCTGAGGATGTGGAGTGCGATTCCTGCTCTGGGAGAAAAGACAAAGCAGTGAAGTCGTGTCTGGTGTGTCTGGCGTCTTTCTGTGAAACTCACCTCCAGCCTCACTATGAATCTCCTGCCTTTAAGAAGCACAAGCTGGTGGAAGCCTTTAGACATCTTCATGAGCAGATCTGCTCTCAGCACGGCAAACTGCTGGAGGTTTACTGTCGGACTGACCAGAGGTGTATCTGCATGCTGTGTATGTTAGAGGAACATAAAGGACATGATACAGTATCAGCTGGAGCAGAAAGACCTCAGAAACAGGTAACAGTATCACACGTCTGTTCTCTACAAGTTCTCAAGCCCTTTTTTTATTTAAAAAATGGCAAATCGATGTATATTTTTTAGAATTCACTGTCATTTCATGGGATGAAGGATCTTCTGTTTTTCTACGTAGAAGCGGTTTTTGGAGATGCAGGGACAAAATAAGCAGAAAATCCAGGAGAAAGAGGAGGAGCTTCAGAAGCTGATAAATGCTATGGACAATCACGAGGTAAGTTCGGAGCTAAAAGTGCTGTTTTAGGATCAGTCAGTGGCTCAGTATCTGGGTTTCTTCAAAAACCACGTGTGTCCCCTAACAGCGCTCTGCACAAACAGCAGTGCAGGAGTGTGAGAGGATTTTTACAGAGCTGACCAAATCCTTCGAGAGAAGATGCGACGAGGTGACAGCGCTGATCAGAGGTCAGGAGAAATCCGAGTCGATTCGAGCAGACGATTCCGTGAAGACGCTGGAGTACGAGATTGCAGCGCTGAAGAGGATAGACGCTGAGATGGAAGAGCTTTCACACACACAAGATCCTGTCCATTTTCTCCAGGTAACAGCATTGAAAGTCAGAGTTTGGGATAGTGAAGATGTTGTTTAGGGCCATTCTGTGCTACACATGCTGGACACCACAGACTTCAAATATGGCCGCCCTGCACTCCAACTCCCAGAATGCACACACTTTCCCACTTTGAAGTCCTATTACGCATTCTGACTGCACAAATACTTTATTTAAAGGACCTTCATTCAGAAAAGCAATGCGAAGTGATGCCATCAATGTGCTCTTGATCTTCAAATCTTTCTTTCCAAGGTTTTTCATCTTTTTTGCTTAAATCAAGTCTGTTTCTGAATCTCCAGTTTTTTATCACGTTTATTATTCCATGACAATATATCCCCAATGCTGTCTATCCATCCACTCATTTTGTATTCTTTCTTCCTTGTAGAGTTTTCAGTCTTTCTACGATGTTCCTAAGAGTGTATTCATACCCACCATCAATTCCCATGTCTCTTTTGATGAAATCATAAAATCAGTGTCTGATTTGAGGGAGAAAGTAGAAGAATACTCTAAAGAGGAGTTTGGAAAAATTAAAGACGGAGGTAAGCTCAAGGATTAAAGTGTTTTAACTAATAAATACATTAAGCACAATGTTTATAGAAGTCTAGAAGATCATGCACCAGCATTTACCAGCAACTTCTTAAGAGGGAATCGTTCTCATATTAAAATAACGTTTATTTCAATGATGCTTGTGAAGAATGTAGATGGAGTTTTCTAAATCTCCTCAGAGATAAGGAAGTGTAATGGACATCGATTCCAAACGTTCGTGAACAATAAGAAAAAAGCGTGAAGAAAATCTCATAATTTGCACCTAAACACTGAATATTGGAGTTTGGCGACCTTCGTGGACGTTGTGTGGTCCTCAGAAACATCTATTCATGAATAAGAAAAACACAGCAGATCTAAATATGTAGTCATTTGTTTTTCTCCAAAAACTTCAATCCAATATTTAGAAATTAAGTGGAAAAAGAATAGGAGTAAATAGCATGCAAACACCGGTGAACCCTTGTGGAGCACTCAGGTGTCTTTATCATCTCTAGAAGAAACGTCTTTATCTATGAAGTCAAGGGAAACAATCGTAAATACACACCGTTTCACTCTTATTCTTTTTCAAAAGTGAACAAGTAAGTAACTCAGACCACCAGCACATGTCTGTGATTCTCCGTTTAATAAACTGCATTTACCTTCATTAAGTGTCGCAAACAAAAATGTCCGTGCTGCAACATGAGTCCAATAACAATCACATTGTTGCTAATCAGGAAAGGGGTTATAAGGCCATTTCTTTTTCCATCAGCTCAAAGAAATTAGATTTTTTTTAAACGTCTGTTCACTGATGCATCACAACAAGCTGGTGTTTATAATATTTTCTTGTCTAGATTTATTTTATAGCTTATATGTTTTATAGCTTTTATGTTTTATATGTAGCTCATAGAAAAAAAAAATACTTTTCACATATTTTAATAAAATTCCTTTAACCGTGTTTCAATAGTGAGCAACATCTGTATATTTCCTCACCCACAACCCGAAAGCAGAGAAGATTTTCTACGATGTAAGACACACCCACACACACACACACACACACACACACACACACACTGCTAACAGTTTCTGTAAACATTTTTTAACTACACAAGTTAAACCTTTTGTTTCTAATGTTCTTATCAGATACTAAAGATGTTTTCTTTTTCCATCAGACTCGCGTCGACTGACACTGGATCCAAACACAGCTAATATACACCTCAGTCTATCTGAAGGGAACACATCGGTGACCTGCACCACAGCAGCTCGGCCGTATTCTGATCATGAAGACCGATTCGATTCTCATCTCCAGGTGTTGTGTAGCGAGCGTGTGACTGGACGTTGTTACTGGGAAGTTGAATGCAGTGGACATTGCGAGGTTTCTATAGCGGTGTCGTATAAAACCATCCTCAGGAAAGGCAACAGTAATAATTGTGTGTTTGGTTGCAATAATAAGTCCTGGAGACTCTTCCGATCTCCGTCCGAATTGCTATTCTGGCACAATAACAAAAAAACTGAAATATCAGTCATACCCAGTTCCTTCAGAATAGGTGTGTATGTGGATCACAAGGCAGGAGTTCTATCCTTCTACAGCGTCTCTGACACCATGAAGCTCCTCCACAGAGTTGACACCACATTCACGCAGCCTCTTTACCCCGGATTTATGGTTTGGGTTGGATCATCACTCAAATTATATCATTTAAAGTAGATTTTTTTTAAGCTTTTCAATGCATGTGGATTTTTACCTCGAAATCATGGTTTACTTTAACAGCAAAACATTTTTTTGTGGGTAAATCAAAAAAAATATTAGTGTGTATATATATATCCAACTAACTACCTGCATGTCTTCACTTACCACATCCATTAACCTCCTCCTTGCTCTTTCTCTTTTCCTCCTTCCTGGTGGCTCCATTCTTAACATTCTCCTACTGATATACCCCATGTCCCTCCTCTGCACATGTCCAAACCATCTCAATCTCACCTCCCTCACCTTGTCTCCAAAACGTCCTACATGCGCTGTCCCTCTAATAAACTCATTTCTAATCTTATCCATCGTCGTCACTCCCAACGAAAACCTCAACATCTTCAGCTCTGCTACTTCCAGCTCCACCTCCTGTCTTTTACTCAATGCCACTGTCTTTAAACCATACAACATCTCAGGTCTCACCACAGACCTATAAACTTTTCCTTTCACTCTCACAGATACTCTTTTATCACAAATCACTCCTGCTATCACTCTTCTCCACCCACTCCACTCCGCCTGCACTCTTTTCTTCACTTCTCTAACACACTCTCCATTACTTTGCACTGTTGACCCCAGGTACTTGAACTCCTCCACCTCTTCTCCCTGCAACTGCACCACTCCACTGCCCTCCCTTTCATTCACACACATGTACTCTGTCTTACTCATACTGACTTTCATTCCCCTTCTCTCCAGTGCATATCTCCACCTCTCCAGGCTCTTCTCCACCTGCTCACTACTCTCACCACAAATCACAATATCATCCGCAAACATCGTAGTCCAGGGAGACTCCTGTCTGACCTCGTCCATCAACCTGTCCATCACCACTGCAAACAGAAAAGGGTGTAAATCCGATCCTTGATGCAGTCCAACCTCCACCTTGAACCAGTCTGTCGTACCTACTGCACACTTCCTAACGCAACCCTTCCCATTTATCTGGGTTTGGGACAGGCACATAGAGTGCACTGGCTTGTAAAAATTGACTTTTATAAGAATTATCTGAAAATACAAACCACGTAATGGTACAATGTTGGTTTGGAAGTAGGCATTATAATCTGGTGCAATTATTACAGCATAAAAACAGTCATCATGAACTCTATTTCAAGCAGTAAATACTCTATACAGAGTAAATATGAAATCTGTGTGCTGTGTGTTTTTAAATAATATTGGAAGAAAGAATCATTTTAACTCAATTTCCTTTATATCATATATCACACCTCAGTACACTCTCTAAGTACAGTCATGGTTTAATGATAATTGATCATGTGGATCACGTCCTGAATTGAATTCTGTTTTTTTATTGAAATTAAAAGTTTTCCCAGGGGGTGTGGTATATTTATAGATGTTATATTATAGTCACATGAATAAATTTCTTGTACATATCTCTGGTTACAGCTGGAAAACAACTCTATTTCCCAGCAAGCACCACCGCCTTCAAATATGGCTGCCAAAGGCCTACGATTCCAACACACTGTAGCACTGATTTTACCCTCACACACACACACACACACACACACACACACACACACACACACACACACACACACACTGTTTTTGTACACCTGCCTTTGCCAAGCTGTTTACTTTGAATTGTTATATTGTTTTTTACCTGTTTCTCTATTTTATGTTCAGGATTACACTCTAATCCAGTGTTGTTAGTTTGTAGATTGTATGACACTGACTGGTTTTTATCTGCACCTGCATCTAGATAAACATCTATATGTAATGTTAGATATTTATCTGTTAAATGCAGAAGTCTAAATCGGGGGTTTTCAACTGGTTCTGTGCCAGGGACCACCATTCTGACTAACAAGTAATCCGCGGCCCACTATTGTGTGTGTGTGTGTGTGTGTGTGTGTGTGTGTGTGTGTGTTGGGGGGGTACTCCTTACCTGTTAGTGAGATTTCTGGGCGTGGTGACTTCCACACAGTCTGTGTATTCGTGGTGATATAGTGGTACATAGTGACAGCCTCATATTATTCTCTGGTTCTAGCCTTGCCCTGTACTTGTTCTTTAGATATGCCAGTGTGGAAAAACCGCTCTCACAAACGTATGTAGTTGAAATATTCTGGAAGTGTTTGGAAAAATAAATTAAGGAAAAAAAGTGATTTTTAATAGTGAAATTATGTAGGCTGTCACGGACCACATGCAATGCCGCCGCGGACCACCAGGGGGCCGCGGACCACCGTTTGAAAACCCCTGGTCTAAATAACCGTGGATCAGTCTAAAATATTAGTTGCTTCAAAATTGTGTATTATCAGTCAATTTCAACTAATTCTATCTTTCTTAATCATTATGTGCATTATGTTTGCATGTATCCTTATTACTGTTTTTCTCAGTTGCTTTGGAGCGTTTCTCAGATCAGAAATGAAATTCTCAAAACTCCTTCTTAAACCTCCACATCATTGAGTCATTTGTGCTCATCATAAGAACATTTCTCGTTGCTTTGATCAAATTGCGTACGCTTTTCTACATCATTTAATGCATTGTGTACGAGTGTCTGCTGTTTCCTACATTATCAGTTGTTTATGTTCATGTTGAACAAAATCTGATTCCACCTGAATAGTTTTAACCCCTAAAAACATCTCAGCATCAGTTCATTGTGTACGTCATTGAATGTAAAATTGTTAAACCAGTCGTCAGAATCTGTCATCTAATATTTCTATTAAACTTTTTTGTAAATGTGTTGATTGTTGAATTGTGCAGATGAATCTTGAATGTCACAAATGAAGGCGAGTGACATCCGATCAACCAATCATCAACCGGTTCTCTAAAACAGGTCAAAGGTGAATCTCGTGAACCTTCAGTTGGAGAGACAAAACGGACAAAAGACAGAATAATACGTTCTGAAAATAGATCAACAATAAAATAATGTATGAATTTATAAGTTTAGTGCCTATAAATTAGTTTCTTTATAAGTGTAAGTTTTTCCCACATGAGTGAGCCAGTGGTGACTGTGGCACGGAAAAACCCCTGAGATGGCATGTGAAAGAAAACTTTAGAGGAACCAGACTCTTTATCAGCAAATACAGTCATTACAGCTCTATCATTGATGAGGTGTTGATGATGGGTGCTTAAATGCAGAACAGTTCATGCAAACTGTGTGTGGTACTGAGCACATTGTAGCAGGATGTTACTATTAATTACAATCCAAATCCATCCCCAAAGTTCTTGAGTTGCTCAGTAACTTCATGGATCTTTAGGCTGTTGATGTGGAACCGTTTCCAGCTACACAGAGTGTCTCCAGTTGAGGAGAACTAAATCCAGAAGTAGGGATTTGGGATGCAATGATCGGATCTTAAGAGAAGAAAGACAGGAGTATTGGTCACTTGTACCTGAGAAGCATGTTTAACTCGACAGAGAGAGAGAAGGAGAGTGGAGGAGTGACATAGAGATAGAAATAAGGATTATGAATGATCCTTATTGTTTTATATACTTTTTAAGTCACTGTACAGTGTGATCAGGGTTTAAGGAAGGACTCCAGCAAGACTTGCTATGGCACCATAACTAAAAGGGAGAGCCAGAAGGTAACAAAGACATGAGGGATCTCTGGGATAAGAGATGGTCCACCTCAACGGCCTCAACAAACCTGAGAGTGGGGGAAAGCATCCAAATATCCCAGTTCACTAAACCATTTTGTATCCATGTTCCCTTCAGATCTGCTCCTTTACCTCAGAAACACCTACGGATAAAAGGTTTAGCATACATGAACACTGAGAATGTGTCTGAGTCCCAAACACTAATTGGAAGGCTAAAGTCTATTTATTAAACCATTATAGATCATTTCATTCGATCTCTGTTTTGTTTGTGTTACTTTAGGTTTGTGGTAAAAACCGAACAGAATTTTGTAATTAAAAACGACATGATGGTGCATGTTGAAGCAAATGGGAGAGGCCCTGAAAAAAACAAACCAGTCTGGACAGCTGCATTGTTTTTCCTGATACATTACAATTCACTTGTAAAAGTTTTTAATCGTCTACTCTGTTTTTTTGGACATGAATTTTGGATGATTTCAAACTAAAACATAGAAAAAAAAAAGCTATATTCAAAAATATTCACATAAAATCATGTTTAATGTCTAATGTATATGAAACAAATAACACTGATTAGCACACAATCTAAAGTGAAAATAAACTAATTAATCTGCACTTGACCATTGAAGAGAGTCGTGGCTGGCGTGAAGGAGACGAGAGGAAGGTCTGTGCAGCTTGGGACGGTCTCTCATCGACACCTTGGGTGGTTCCGTGTAATTCCGGAGTAGAACGGGTGCTTTGAGGATGGATTGGACTGTAGTTGGTGTCGGCGGTCTGCTGCACTGACTCGGGAGTGCAGTTTGCTTCTGATCATCATCACTGCACCCCGCAGCATTGTATATCTGCTTCAAATGGACATTTGGTGCAACCCAGATGAGGATGGGTTCCCTCTTGAGATAAGGAAGAAACCTTGAGAGGAATCAGACTCAAAGGGGAACCTCATCCTCAACACCGGATGCCCATCATCGGGGAGTTTTTCCTTGCCACAGCTGCTCATCAGGGACAAACTTACTTACAAAGAACATATTTATGTTTAATCACCACATTATCTGTGTAAAGCTGCTTTGAGACAATGTTCATTATTAAAAGCGCTATACAAATAAAAATGTATTGAATTGAATTGAATTGAATTGAATTGAGGAAGGAGAGACGAGAGGATGGTTATTGCTTGGAAGGAGAATTTCCTTGTTCACAATGCAAATTATTGCTCGTTATCCAAGTAAAATTTGAATATACATTTTGCTCGTCCTGCAAATTTTTTGTAAAGCACGTGAGCCCAGATAAAGACTTCCTGTATACCTTACATACTAACATCGTAAATCTTCTATAGACACTGAACAGACAAAAGAATGTATGTGAACCAGTGTGAGAATCATCTTAACACTAACAATGATTAAAATACAATAAAGTATCTTTCAGAAGCCATGCTTGTGTCTGTCATGGTTCTCTTCCCACGGGTCTCTAAAGCCTATTTGTTTTTGTGACCCAGTCTGTGAGAGTGAAAGGGGAAGTTTATAGGACTGTGGTAAGACCTGAGATGTTGTATGGATTAGAGACAGTGGCATTGAGTAAAAGACAGGAGGTGGAGCTGGAGGTAGCAGAGCTGAAGATGTTGATGGGATAAGGATGGACAGGATTAGAAACGAGTTTATTAAAAGGACTGTGCAGGTGGGACGTTTTGGAGAAAGGTGAGAGAGGAGTGATTAAGATGGTTTGATCATGTACAGAGGAGAGACTTGGGGTTTATAAAGCTGTAGAAAAACGCTGATGGTGGAACCACCAGGCAGAAGGAAAAGAGGAAGGCCAAGGAGGAGGTTTATGAATGTGGTGAGGCAGATGTGCTCTATTTAGCATATTTCACTTTATCATTATATAATATTTTTTTTATATCTTCTCTTATTTTCGTTTATTTTCTAATTTTCTCATATTTTACTCTTATGTGTATATATTATTATGTATGTGACAAATAGAAATCTTGAATCTTTAATGTAGAGGATAGTCTGGTATGAGATCTTCTTCTTCTTCTTCTTTCAGCTGCTCCCATTAGGGGTCGCCACAGCGGATCATCTGTCTCCATACCACCCTGTCCTCTATATGTGCCTCTTTTACACCAACTACCTGCATGTCTTCCCTCACCACATCCATGAACCTCCTTCTCGGCCTCCTCTTTTCCTCCTACCTGGTGGCTCCATCCTCAGCATTCTCCTACCAATATAATTCATGTCCCTCCTCTGCACATGTCCAAACCATCTCAAGCTCGCCTCCCTCACCTTGTCACCAAAACATGGTGCATGCGCTGTCCCTCTAATAAACTCATTTCTAATCTTATCCATCCTCATCACTCCCAACGAAAACCTCAACATCTTCAGCTCTGCTACCTCCAGCTCCACCTCCTGTCTTTTACTCAATGCCACTGTCTCTAAACCATACAACATCGCAGGTCTCACCACAGTCCTATAAACTTTCCCTTTCAATTTTGCAGATACCCTACTATCACAAATCACTCCTGTCACTCTTCTCCACCCACTCCACCCTGCCTGCACTCTTTTCTTCACTTCTCTAACACACTCTCCATTACTTTGCACTGTTGACCCTAGGTACCTGAATTCCTCCACCTTCTCCAGCTCTTCTCCCTGCAACCGCACCACTCCACTGCCCTCCCTCTCATTCACACACATGTATTCTGTCTTACTCCTACTGAGTTTCATTCCCCTTCTCTCCAGCGCATATCTCCACCTCTCCAGACTCTCCTCAACCTGCTCCCTACTCCTACAGGTGAGATCTGGAACTGCATCTCTTGAATTTTAGTGAAGGAAACATGGCTCATATTCACACGGACAGGACGCTCGGATTTTGGGGGGAAAGAACGAAATTTGCGTCCTTTTCTTTCTCAGGATACTCTTTATTTTGTTTCTTGTTTGTTGGGTTATATTAAACTCAGGCGCAGCGCGGTAAACTAACGAGATCACGTGACCACACGCTCCGCCCCCGATCCAAGTAGACAAGGAGAAGCTGGTGATGCAGATAGGGAATGTGGTGGCCACCTTCATGTTTGATCAGAAGCATCAGGCTAAAGAGCAGGCCAGGCTGGAGAACGAGAGGATGAATGCTGAACTAGAGGAAGAAGGAGGTGAAAGGGAGGTCTCTTGGGAGGAGAAGTGCAGCATGACGCTTCATCAGTGGCAAGAGAAAGATCATGCCCTGAAAAAGATGCTGGAGGAGAAGCAAGCGATGCTCAGGAAATTGCACGAGCGCGAGAAGAAGAAAAAGACACAACAAAACGTTTTAGAAATGAAAGCAGCGAATTCTCTGCAGACAGACGCCGAAGAACTCAAGAAACAGCTTTCTAAACTGGCACTCAACCAACAAAAATTTAAAGTGTGAACGAAGCCCAGGCTCAAGCAAGAGAAGCGATGAAGAAGCACGTATGTACGGATGAAGAAGCGTGTAATGAAGAGGAGCAACAATACTGCCTAAAGGTTCAGGAGTTGTACAGAAAGAACAGCGACCTTCACATGCAACACATGGACGAGCTCCAGGCTTACATTTCACACCTGGAAGAGCGAGAAAACTAAGCCGAGACGGCGAGGCTGGTCTTGGAGAAAGATGAAGAGCGCTGGATTAAAGAGAGGGAAGAAATGCAGAGAGAGAGATCATGCTGGGACTTAGAGATGGTCAAATGGAAGGAAGATAGGGAGATCTGGGCAGAAGATAAAACGGCCTGTGAGAATGAGGGAAAAACCTGGGAGAAAGAGAAACGGTCATGGAAGCAGTGTAGAGCGAGTTTTGCTAAAGAACAAAGTGGCTGGGACAAAGAGAGAACGAGGTTCATAAACGAGAAAGAAGCATTAAATGTCTCCATCACTGTTCATCTCTAAAAGAGAAAAAGCAGCAGCAGGATGAGAAAATGAATATTCTGGAGCAGGGAACGCTCCCATTCCATACTTCAACACCATGTCATTCCGTCTGGATTGCGGCTCATTGGAATCGACTTCACCCTACGACAAGACCTTCGTGGAATTTCCTGCCCAGTCACTGCACCTAAATCCCAGTTAACTGCTCTGGGATGAAGAAGAAATCTCCAACTAGTAAAGAACATCTTTGGAGAGTTTATAAGAGGCATGTTAAAGTATTTCAGCTGAATGTTTGGGGGAAATGAACTGTCTGGATGCTGAGAGTGTGTAAAATCCAATAAAACTGGTAGAACATTCCCACATTTAGCTCCTAAACTTACTGACAGTGTTCGGTGCTCAGACACACTCTTACATTCCTCTCCACTGCTTCTCTTTCTCTCCCCATCTCAAGGCATCCTGAGGTTGCTCCAGCTCCGGTCACGTCCCACCTCATTAAGATTGTTGACCTTTAAAGAAGGAGATGCCCTCAAACATCCCAAACCATCTAGAGACGTACCAGTGCCAATTGGATCCCACTTCATGTGGAGTTTGGACACTGGACCTCTTTGAGACCTCTTTGAGACCTCTTTGTTTTATCCATTGCCCATTAAATCCTATAAAACATTAAATCTCAGGTTTCTACATCAGGTCCACCAAGAACAGCGATTAGAGCAGGACTGGCTTTAAAATATACTGAAAAGTTGAAAATAAATGATTGTTAGATTTTTATCATGCCCAAACGAAACTTAATTCTTGGAGATGTTTTTTATATGACCTGCGATGCCCATAGTGCCTTTCTAATATCAGGGAAGAATCACACAGCACACAGCATGGAGCTTATGTTCTTCTTTGGTATATTGGAGGCAGCAGACACGTATATATACACACACTGGAAAGAAAGCTGACCTAAAGCTGTTTCCTGTGTAGACCAGACGATATACTAGCTGGAGATGTGTGAGCCCAGATAACGACTTCTTGTATATCTTACATACTAACATCCTAAATATCCTATAGACACTGAACAGACAAAGGAATGTGTGTGAACCAGTGTGAGATCCGTCTTAACACTAACATACTTCTTATCTGATTAGTAGATGGAATAATCTTTAGAGTACTCAATTAATAAAGTAATGATTGATAGCTACAGTCCTAATTTAGAGAGCAAAGACTGATCTGGAGTGTTGTTTATCATGGAATGACCCAGTTAATGCACCTAAATCCTATTGAAATGCTCTGGAATTAATTGGATCACAAGAAATACATTTTTAATTAGTGAAGAACACATTTGGCAAGTTTAATTTTTTTCCCAACTTCTACATGTAAGCGATGTTCCCTGTAGGTTTTTTATTACATTTTGATACAAAGGTATTAAGATATGTTTATTATTATTTTAATTTTTTGAAATTGTTTTCAATTCACTTATCTTTTGAGGCTGTTTATGTCACTTATGATATGGATTTAGAATCAATACTGAGGTATTAAACTACGGTATCGTACCGAAGCCAAAATTATGATATCCAACTCATCCCTAATGTGAACTCTGATTGCACCCCATGCCTTCTCACCTCACCTACATCAGTATCTGAATTTACTCCCTGCTGCTATCAGACTTTACAATCAAAGCTGCTCCCAGTAAACCAGTCACCACAATACACACTGTTATTACTGTTTAACTGTGTAATAATACCACCTGTGTGAACTACTACCTGCAATACGTACTGTTTTCTTATTTGTATTTATACATTGTGTTCTGTATATACTTGTATACTATAGTATGTATATTCGTTTATTCTTTGATATATTTGCATTTATTATTATTTCATTTCTTGCTGCTGAAACAAAGAAATTTCCCCATTGTGGGCCGAATAAAGGTATATTCTATCTTATCTTATCTTAAATTAGCTTACGTCTGTGGTGTGTGAGAGACAGGAAATGATAACAAGAAACAGGTGTGCTGAAAACAGTGCGTAATGAGAAGAAAAAATATTGAACATCTAGGGTCCAAATAGACCAAATCTGAAGTAAGAGTCCGTTTTGAAAATGTAAGAAGTAGAAAGTACAGATATTTGTGTCAAAATGTAATGAGTTAAAGTAAAAATTTGTCTGAAAAATAAATAGTGAAGAAAAAATATTGATACCAGAAAAACCTACTTAAGTGCAGTAATGAAGTATTTGTACTTCATTACTTTTCACCTCTGTGATGATGCTGCTTTAGATGAACTGGTCTCCACAATGACCCAGTGTACTGATACTGAACATCATGTCTTAGTGCAGATGTTTCTTCAATTATTATTATCTTTGTCAGTACAACTTATGTGAGTATTATATATACCTGCCTCCCACACAGCTTTTAGTAACTGAACCAGGAAGCCTGAGCTGCTGTTCAGTAAGTCACACACACACACACACACACACACACACACACACACACACACCAAGCAACTCTACTCTCAGTTCATCAGAAATGAAAGTAAAACTAATGTCTTCCTGTTCAGATTGATGGCATAAACCATAAGGTCTGTGCAGGACATCCGTTAGATCCTTTCTTGGTCTTCAGACACGCCTGTTTTCCACACAGCTTTTACAACCTGAACCAGGAAGTGTGAGCTGCTGCTGTAAGTGACTGTGTGTGTGTTTGTTTTACAGTAAAATGGCAGAAGCGAGTATTTCTGTGGATCAGGACCAGTTCAGTTGTCCAATCTGTCTGGATCTCCTCAAAGATCCAGTAACTATTCTGTGTGGACACAGTTTCTGTATGCACTGCATTAATGGCTTCTGGGATCAGAAGGGAGTCTACAGCTGTCCTCAGTGCAGACAAACCTTCACTCCAAGACCTGCTGTGAGTAAAAACACTGTTCTGGCCGAAGTCGTGAAGACACTGAAGAAGAAAAGACCCCAAGATAAAAATCCTGCTCAATGTACAGCTGGACCTGAGGATGTGGAGTGCGATTACTGCATTGGGAGAAAAGACAAAGCAGTGAAGTCGTGTCTGGTGTGTCTGGCGTCTTTCTGTGAAACTCACCTTCAGCCTCATTATGAATCTCCTGCCTTTAAGAAGCACAAGCTGGTAGAGGCTTCTAGAAGACTCCAGGAGCAGATCTGCTCTCAGCACGACAAACTGCTGGAGGTTTACTGTCGGACTGATCAGCAGTGTATCTGCATGCTGTGTACTATGGATGAACATAAACAACATGATACAGTATCAGCTGCAGCAGGACGAGCTCAGATACAGGTAACGGTATCACAGCTTTCTTCTACAAGTAGGGTCTCTTCAGGGTCTCTGGTTTTTTATTTTGTCAAATACACATTCATACAGAGTACGACATGCGGTCAAATGATTTTTTTATGACTATCCAACATGTAAAAATATAAATAGAATATAAGGATAGAAAAAAAAACAAAAAACATAAAAATAAATTTATTTCCAACAGTTTATTCTCTTTATTTTGTACTGTTTCTCTTGGCTGCACTGCTTCCAGTACGTGTATGTGGATATTATATATTATATTTTTCTAGTGTGTGTATGTACATTCATGTATTAGATTATTCTTAACCTTATACATGAATGTACATACACACACTAGAAAAAAAAAATATATATATAATAATTATATTTGGTATATTTTCTAAAAATAGAATAAATCATATGAATGGGAATTATATAATGTATATTTTATATTGTTAAAATTGAGTAATAAATCAAATTGATTACATAAAATTAAATAAGTTAAATGAAATTTAAAATGTTATACTTTACATTTTGGTAATACAGATGTGTATGTGTGTGTTTTACATTTAATATTTAATTTTCTAAAGATATGATCTACATAACTGTTCTAGTGGTGGGCCGTGCATTTGGTACCTGGGCCTTCAGTGAGGACTTACCAAACTTAATCCACCTCTCAATCCACCATTATCATGTCACAATTATAGAAACCATCAATACAATACAAAAACACAATATAACAACACGTGGCATTACAGAGAGAGAGATTTCACATATGGAGGTAAAAACCATTTTACTAAAGCAAGAAACCCAGTTAAGACTCTGTGTACCCACATAACCAGGAGAAGTTCAGAATCAATATTTGTCTAATTACATGACAAAAACATGAAAATGTAAATAAAATCCAACCTACTCACCAGAGATGCAGACTCATAATGTGCAGCGCCCCTCAGAGGCTGTAATAAAGTGGTACCGCTCGTATTTACTGGTCTGGAAGTGGTGAACAAACTCTTACCCGGGCTGAGACACGCTAGCTAGCTTCAGGGTTGGCCGACCTCCTCACCTCCTCTTACAGCTTTTCTTCAAAATGTATTGTCCGAGACCAAATAAATTTCTCTTCATCCGTAGACATAAAAAAGTCTAACTCAGGTGTAACTGAGCAGTAACAGTTTTCCTCTGACCAACCAATCAGAGGACGGAAAAATGCTGACTCTATTCTGTGAGGCAAATTTGAAATCTGACTGGTTAAAGAAAGAGACTCATTGATAATAAAAACTAAGGTATAAAGGCCAGCAGTACTGATTGTGAAGGCTCTGGGCAGATTAGATTGACATGGCAGCACATAGAGGCTGAAATCTGATTGGACATAAAAATCCAACATCCACATACACGTACTGGAAGCAATGCAGCCGAGAGAAACACTACGACATGAAGAGAATAAACTTTTGGGAATGAATTAATATAATTTCATGGAACTAATATTAGAATGTAGGTTGTAAATGTAGGTCAGTGCTTCTGATAGTGTTTAGACCAGCAGAGAAGACTTTGCTGTCCCTGACTGCCCACCACTGGTTCTACTTATTTTAGTATACTTAAACAAAATGTCATTCCATTCATGCTTCAATAAATGGTATTATCTTAATTCATCTTAGTTCATTTTATAAACTTTGTGCTTTATTCTGTGTAGAAACAATTGTTGGATGTGCAGACAAAATGTCAGCAGAAAATCACCGAGCGAGAAAAGGAGCTTCAGGAGCTGACAAAGGCTGTGAAGTCTCACAAGGTGGGTTTACAGAACATCAGTCAGGCTGATAAAAGTATTTTTTTTGTGATCGATCAGGGTCTTTATTATTTTTCACCCAGTCGGAAACTTACTGGCACTGACTGGGGGAAAAGTTCTCATTGTGGGTGTGTGTGTGTGTGTGTGTGTGTGTCCTTCTAGCGCTCTGCACAATCCGCAGTGCAGGAAAGTAAGAAGCGATTTACCGATCTGATCAAATCCATTGAGAAAAAATGCACTGAGGTGACAGCACTGATTAAAGCTCAGGAAAAAGCTGCAGTGAATCAAGCTGAAGCAGTCATTCAACAACTGGAGCAGGAGATTGTAGAGTTGAAGAGAAGGAATGCTGAAATTAAGGAGCTTTCACTCACAGAGGATTCCATCCATTTCCTCCAGGTAACAACACTGAGGCCATAATCAAATAAAGCAGCCCAGTCTCACATATATGTTAGGAGCATACTGTCTAGAAATAAAGATCTAAAGAGAAGGAGAAGGTTAGAAAGGCTCTTCAATTCTTTTTTTTTTGTTTTGTTTATGATTGTCTTTATGCAGAATTTTCAGTCCCTCATGAACCTTCCTGGAGCTGCAGATTTACCCACCATTACAGTCAGTTCATTCCTCTCTTTTGAAGCCGTAGTAAATTCCGTGTCTCAGTTGCAAGACACGCTGCAAATAAGCTTTAAAGAACAGTTTGAGAAGATATCAAGTGAAGGTAAGTCAGAGTGACAAACTTTTATTTTTTATTTTTTTAACAGCACAATGATCACTATACAATTTTAGGAATATTCACATTTTCAACACAGCATCAAAGTATCACAATTCCTTCAAAAAACATTGTGTTCATTTGTCTCATTGTGATAACATTGCTGTAACTGGGTTTGTTTCCTAGTGAAGAAAGTCCTGATCTTACCACCCCAAAGCAAAAAGGAGCTTCTATTATGTAAGTGTTTTCGATACACACATTCACAGACAACAGCAAAGACTCGTTTTTGCATGTTTTAATTATGATGATTATTCAGTCACCCATTACCAAGAGTATCCAAGAGAGCAAAACTGGCTGTTTTCAGGGTGGGTGGGTACAGCATCAGTAGCCATCAGCATCAGTAGCCAATCATGGGTATCTTTTTGAGCTCATTAATGTGGGGGATTGCTGAGGATTAATCAGCAATGACTGACAATTGGCTGCTATGATGTGCCTCAGAGGAAGCATTTAATAGCCTTTGGCTTTCATGGTTGTAAGCCATTAGTTGATGAAGAGCGTGAACTGGCCATGACTTAATTAGAGAGAAAATCAAAGACTATAGCTTCTGTAGTACAATCCCAGTTCAAAAAAAGTTGCAACAATTCGCAAAATGTAAATATAAACAGAATGCAATAATTTTCTAATCCTATAAATTCATATTCTATTCAGAATAAAACAAAAACAAACACAAAAACAAATCAAATAAGAATATATACCAATTTAAAGGAATAATTATGGTCATTTTGAATTTGATCACTGCAACACATCTCAAAAGATTATGGACAGGGCCTTGTGTACCATTGTGTAGTGTCACATGTTCTGTCTGTAACTGAGACTGGGAACTGAGGAGAACAGTTGCTGAAGTTTTGGGAGAGGAATTTCGTACCATATGTGTATGATACAGGATTCCGGCTGCCCAACAGTTCCAGGTGTCCTTTGTTGTATTTTCCGTTTCGTTGATGTGTCAAATGTTTTCAAATAATGAAAGGTCTAGATAGTGATGAGTGCTGATAATAAACCAGATGGTCCCTCTCCTCTATACTCCAGAGGACATGGTGTCCATGATTTCCAAAAAGATAGTACAATTTAATTAGAAAAGTGGAAAACTGTTCTGTGGTCAGACTAATCAAACTTTGAAGTTCTTTTGGGAAAACTGGGATGCCATGTCATCCGGACTAGAGAGGATAAGGACAACCCAAGTTGTTATCAGCGCTCAGTTCAAAAGCCTGAATGAGTGCATGTGGTATGGACAGCTTACACATCTGGAAAGGCACCGAAACAACATATGCTCCCATCCAGATGTCATCTCTTTTAGGGAAGACCTTGCATTTTCCAACATGACAATGCCAGACCACATACTGCATCAATGTACTGTGATGTGATGTACTGTTATTGATCAGATGTTTAAATGTTTTGCAATTTTATGTTGAGGAACATTATTCTGAAATTATTCCACAATTTGCAATTAGCTCCTCTAAGAAGCTACTTCTAAGAGACTTTGCCTCTCTAAAGATACACTATTTATACCCAATCATCTTATTGACCTGCTGTCAATTAACCTCATTAGTTGAAAAATGTTTCTGATTTATTATAATATATAACATTTTCTCAGTTTATACATTTGTTATGTTTTTTATGTTCTATAGAGAATAAAATATGGGTTTATGAAATTTGTAACTCATTACATTCTGTTTTTATTTATATCAAATTAAATAATTTTTTTTACAGTGAACTGAAATTGGGGTTGAACAATTATATTTTCATTGAAATTTTTTTTAGATACCTGTCAGCTCACACTGGATCCCAACACGGCACATCGACGCCTCGAACTGTCTGATTCGAATAGAAAGGTGACTGATAGAGACATCCCACAGAAACAGTCATATGACTATACACATCGCAATCGCAATCGGATGACATATGAACAACCGATATATGAACACCCAGAGAGCTTTAACCATTACTCCCAGTTGTTATGTACAGAGAGTGTGTGTGAGCCATCTTACTGGGAAGTGGAGTTGACTGGTAGTAATGGGGTTTCTATAGCAGTCTCATATAAAGACATCAGCAGGAAGGGGAGTGGTTATGAGTGTGAATTTGGACGCAATGAAAAGTCCTGGAGTTTAATGTGCTCTTCCTCCGGTTACACATTTTTACACAACAATGAAGAAATTCAAATCCCCATGAACCACAGCTCAGATAGAATTGGAGTGTTTCTAGATTATAAATCAGGATCTCTGTCTTTCTACAGTGTTTCTGACACCATGAAGCTCCTCCACAGAGTTCTAACCACATTCACTAAACCTCTCTACCCAGGGTTTGGGCTAAATTACTATTCAACAGTAAAACTGTGCCATCAAACATAGATCATTTTAGATGATTAACCCTGAGAAAGTCAAGCCATGCTTCATGATATCTAGATACAAAAAAGTAGTCATAATTACAGGAAATCGCTGTCTATAAAGTAATTCTATGTAAGCAGTTGATAAATAAATTGTGTTGAATAAAAAAGAGAAAACAAATGTAAAGTCTAGGTATTCATACCTTTCATTGTTTTCTATATAAACTTTACATTGCTTGATCTAAATATGCTACAAATTTAGAAACGCATTCATAAATATGACTCATCTATGAAGCATGCTGCTTTTGTTCTAGGAAGTAAAGTTGCCCGGATGCTCTCAGTGGCGCACTGGTGTTGAGGGGTAGCATGCATGGGTATTATTATCTTGTGCCTTTTCCGAGCTCAAACCTTCTAAGATATGAATAGTAGCCAGGTAGACCCATCATTACGGGTGATCAGTCCTGGTACAGCAAACTCATTAGCATGATGATGGAGATGTTTTTGGTGATACAACCGTCCATATTTGAGCATCCAGGATGGTGTATACCAGTAATCTGTGTCTAATTTATGAAATTGTTGTACATTAAATAATGAATCAAAATAATGAATGAAAGAATTTTACTTTTAATTCAGTATGCTACAAACAGTATATACAAAATCTACTCCAATTCATCCATATGCAATTAACACAAATGTATTCTAATTACTGCTACAGTAAAAAGTAATTATTCAGGAAGCTACTATCATCTGAGATCCAAAGAAAGTTAATCAAGAGATTGAGGATTGAGGATTGGAATCGAGTAGGAGGGGTTTTGTCTGTTTAGGTCTCTAGATTCAAACTTATGGCTCAGAGCAGCAATTAGTATTGTATTTTATTATAAAATTAAGGGCTGATTAGGTTAATAATGAACCATGATACTGGCATATATTGCGTTTTCTAAATTGTTATACGATATCTTTAATATTTTATGTCTGTTATTATTGTAACCTTTACACTTAAATAACACTTTGTACTCTTGCTATAGTTATTTGCGATCTGGGTTTTGAAATATTTCACTGCAAATTAAGCTTTTGTCATTTTTTTTGTATAAAATACTTACTCCAAAATATATATATATGCACTCCAATATATAGATGTGTCTTCTGTTTTGTAAACATTAACAGTTCCTAGGTGATGTATATCATGTTATGAGTAACAGGAATAATAAAACTAACGAGTGATACCCAGGTGTTGTTGTTTCAGGTGTAATTTTACTTTCTTTGTATCTTCAAGCTACTATAAATGAATATATACCAGAATTGGAGATTTCGTTTTATAATGCAATTGCATTTTACTATATATTACATGTTACTTATATATGTATGTAAGTTACTACAAATATAAACAATAAACTCATTTATATATGCAGAATCGTTGTCTCTTTATTGACTCGAATAAGAACAACCTTAAATTAATTATTTTTTCACTGTCCTGACTAATTAAACATCCATTAGGTACAAATCTCATAAACCCACATTTTCTTTAAAATAGTATATAGTAAAAAATGTCGAATGTGTAAACTAAGAAAGTGTACCGTTTGAGGAAAACAAAGTAATTTTGAGTTTGATGGCAAATCTCCAAAAAGTTGGGACGAGAAAACAATGTCTGGAAAAACGAAGTGCTATTAAAATCAAACAGTTGGACAAACATTTTGCAACCAAGTGGATTAATTGACAACAGGAAACAATCTATCTTGAAACACTGTGTCTACAAATGAGCAAATCAGTATATCTCATTGCCTGTGGAATGAGCAGCTTGCACATTTGGAAAGACTCCATCAATGCAGAATGGTATATACAGGTTCTAGAGTCAAGTCAAGTCAAGTTTATTTCTTTTGCGCTTTTCACAAGAGACATTGTCTCAAAGCAGCTTTACAGAAATCAACAGTTAAGGTGAATGGTGTGTGTGTTTATCCCTATTGAGCAGCCATGGCGACTGTGGCAAGGAAAAACTCCCTTAGATGTTATGAGGAAGAAACCTTGAGAGGAACCAGAATCTCATCCTCATTTGGGTGACATCAAGAGTTTGATCATAAATATTTCAACAATACAGAACACTGAAGAGTGAGAACTAACATGATTACTGGACTATAAGATTATGAGTAATGCTCTTTCTGCAGTCTTATACAGTCTATATGGGTATAAAAGTAGGAGCTACTGAGCTCAACATTTGTGATCATCACAGATCCAACACACCAGAGCCTTAAAACACTCCAGGAGGTCCAATGTCAAAACCACACATGTAGCGGGATCCAAATGCCACTGGTACGTCTCTAGATGGTTTGGGATGTTTGCGGGTTCTGCATCTACTTCTTCAAAGGTTTATAATCATCATGAGGTGGGACGTGACTGGAGCTGGAGCAACCTCAGGATGCCTCAGGATGGGAAGAGAAAGAGAAGCAATGGAGAGGAATTAGCGTAGCTGCTGTTCATGATATTAACAGCACAAGTTGATAATGTGCATGTGATCAGATGTTCTGGAGCACAAGGTTATGATGCGATGTGTGTTATGTGTAGGCTTTGCTAAAAAAAAAATGTTTTTAATCTACACTTAAACTGGGTGAGTGTGTCGGAGCCCCGAACACCGTCAGGAAGACTATTCCAGAGTTTAGGATCTAAATGTGAAAATTATCTACCGCCTTTAGTGGACTTTGCTATTCTAGGAACTACTAGAAGCCCAGAGTTTTGAGATCTCAGGGAGCGTGACGGATTGTAGCATGTTAAAAGACTGGAGAGATAAATGGGAGCCAAACCATTTAGTGCTTTATAAGTGAGTAGCAGTAGTTTGTAGTCTAATCGAAACTTAACAGGAAGCCAGTGTAGGGACGATAAGATTGGGGTTATGTTGTCATATTTTTTTGACCTTGTAAGAACTCTGGCTGCTGCATGCTGAAGAAACTGAAGCTTGTTTATTAATGACGCAGGACATCCACCTAGTAATGCATTACAATAGTCTATTCTGGAGGTCATAAACGCATGGACGAGCTTCTCTGCATCAGATATAGATAACATATTTCTTAGCTTAGAAATATTTTTAAGGTGAAAGAAGCTGTTTTAGTAACTTGGTTGATATGATTTTAAAAAGACAAGTTGCTCTAAAATAACTCCCAGGTCTTTTACCATTAAACTAGTAGTCTTTAGTAGTGAATTAGTATATAGGTTTGTTTTGGTTAAGGAGGCCCCTCATCCAAGTCCGAGGCCCTAGACAATTGCCTGCTCTGTCTATGTTTAGCATCGGCCCTGCCTCTAGGTTATGTAAGAACTATTTTCCAAGAAGTGGAGTGCTGGAGTGCTGTATCAGATGACTTAGCCTCTATAATCACTCACTGTACTGATATTATACACATCACTTACAGCAGAAGTGTCTTCTATTATTATTATTTTCTTCAACATTTTCTTTTAGTATCATACACAGCTTTTACAAACTGAACCAGGAAACCTGAGCTACTGTAAGTGTGTGTGTGTCACACACACACACACACACACACTTGGCAACTCATCTCTCACTTTATCAGAATTGAAAGTGAAACAAATCTTTTTCTGTTCAGTTTGAGGGCGTGCATCTGTTATCCGTACTGCCGTTTTCTTTATCTCCAGGACCAGGAAGTGTGAGCTGCTGCTGTAAGTGACTGTGTGTTTTTGTGTGTAAAATGGCAGAAGCGAATATTTTTGTGGCTCAGGACCAGTTCAGTTGTCCAATCTGTCTGGATCTCCTCAAGGATCCAGTAGCAATTCTGTGTGGACACAGTTTCTGTATGCGGTGCATTAATGGCTGCTGGGATCAGGAGGATCAGAAGGGAGTCTATAGCTGTCCTCAGTGCAGACAAACCTTCACTCCAAGACCTGCTGTGAGTAAAAACACTGTTCTGGCTGAAGTCATAGAGACTTTAAAGAGCGCAGGAATTCAAGCTAAACATCCTGCTCAGTGTCCAGCTGGACCTGAGGATGTGGAGTGTGACTTCTGCTCTGGGAGAAAAAACAAAGCAGTGAAGTCGTGTCTGGTGTGTCTGGCGTCTTTCTGTGAAACTCACCTCCAGCCTCATTATGAATCTCCTGCCTTTAAGAAGCACAAGCTGGTGGAAGTCTTCAGACAACTCCAGGAGCAGATCTGCTCTCAGCATGGCAAACTGCTGGAGGTTTACTGTCGCAATGATCAGCAGTGTATCTGCATGCTGTGTACTATGGATGAACATAAACAACATGATACAGTATCAGCTGCAGCAGGAAGAGCTGAGAAACAGGTAACACTTTTGTACAGCCGTCTTCTACAATTAGAGGAAAATATGTTTATTTAACAGAGAGAAAACACTAGACATTGTTACACACTGACAACCAATGCCATGTACAGGGCATATAGCATAAAGCTATTTATACCAACATATGTTCAAAGCAACCATTGACCAGCTCCTCCCGTGTAGTTCTGGGCTGATTTCTCACCTTCCTTAGGATCATTGAGACCCCACGAGGTGAGATCTTGCATGGCGCCCCAGTCCAAGGGAGATTGACAGTCATGTTTAGCTTCTTTCATTTTCTAATGATTGCTCCAACAGTGGACCTTTTTTCACCAAGCTGCTTGGCAATTTCCACGTAGCCCTTTCCAGCCTTGTGGAGGTGTACAATTTTGTCTCTAGTGTCTTTGGACAGCTCTTTGGTCTTGGCCATGTTAGTAGTTGGATTCTTACTGATTGTATGGGGTGGACAGGTGTCTTTATGCAGCTAACGACCTCAAACAGGTGCATCTAATTTAGGATAATAAATGTAGTGGAGGTGGACATTTTAAAGGCAGACTAACAGGTCTTTGAGGGTCAGAATTCTAGCCGATAGACAGGTGTTCAAATACTTATTTGCAGCTGTATCATACAAATAAATAGTTTAAAAATAATACATTGTGATCTCTGTATTTTTTTTTTAGATTATGTCTCTCACAGTGGACATGCACCTACGATGACAATTTCAGACCCCTCCATGATTGCTAAGTGCAAGAACTTGCAAAATAGCAGGGTGTTCAAATACTTATTTTACTCACTGTATAT
>MU551626.1:63854-83248 GCA_024362625.1 Silurus asotus
ATATATGTGTACGTATGTATGTATGTATGTATGTATGTATGTATGTATGTGTATATATATACACATATACATACATACAAACATTTTATATATTATATATATATATATATATATATATATATATATATATACACACATATATACACACACACACACACATACTCACACAATGAGTAAATATACACGTTTTGACGTTCCTTTCTTTTGGTGTTTGCTTTTTCCAGGAGAATTGTACATGTACTGTAGTGTAAAGTCAACAGAAATTGTGTATTACTTATCATAAATGTTTTATTTACTACTTTAAATGAATAATACAATAATAAAATAGTTTTTTATTTTTATTTGTGTCATTTATTAGTACAAACTAAATATTACTCCCAACTCTCGCCAACTATCTATCTATCTATCAATCTATCTATAGCAACTTTTCATTTGGAACACACTATTTACAGTGTTGGGCAATGTTACTTTTAAAAGTAATGCATTACAATAAAATTACTTCCCAAAAAAGTAACTAATTACGTGACTTAGTTACTTTTTATAAGTAATGAGTTATATTACTTCTCCGTTACTTTTGCGTTACTTGTATCTCTTTCACGCCTTACAGGTGTAACAGGTGTAATATAGTTCGCTTTCATCTCGTAAAATGTGCAATTCTCTAAATATGACCTCGTCCTCATCTACATCATTCTCTGCTTCATCATCAGCTTGAAACATTCTGAACACTTTTACAAAGTTCGCGCTATTGAGCTGTGAATTTGCTCTCTTTCTCTGCTGCGATGGCATCGTACATGTGTCTCCCACAGAAAAATTTTATTCTGAGCAATCCAGAAAGTTTTCTATATTTCTGTCTCCATTTCCATTTATGCAACATTGTACACACACACACACACACACACACACACACACACACACACACACACACACATCTGTAATTTGTTTTTTGAAGTGGTATTTTTGCAGTTGACAAGAGCTTTTCACCAACACATAATCTACACTTAACCATTATTCCTTTCTCCTTTTCCTCCACTATTTTAAAATAATAAGAACACTTCCATCACAGTAATGTAATGCTCTGGTTTGCTATCTCCGCTTCTGACCAGCTTCTATTCCCGCGACTCGCACGTATGAGTGCGCGAGTCTACGTGACTACGTTCATTTTAATTCAGTATTTATTTTTTATGCAAAATAATTTAACTAAAAAGTTACTTGCATTACATCTTTTTTAAAAAAGTAACTCAGATAATAATGTGTAAATTTATAAAGTAACGCGCTACTCGTTACTCCAGAAAAGTAATATTACGTAACGCACGTTACTTGTAACGCGTACCCCCAACACTGACTATGAGTACACACACACACACACACAGGCGATCAAAATTAGAGAACAATTTATAAACAATTGAACATTTCTGAAATAATGTCATCTTCACTGCTCAACAGTTGAAGGTGTTTTTGTCCTGTCTATACCATGCTACCAGAACACCTTTTCCACAAAATAACTAAGGCATTTAAAAAAGAAAACACACTGATCAAAATTAGAGAACAACAATGACTGTAGCATGTTGTCCTGCATGAACACTGCAGGCTGATTGGGTGATGAATGCAGGGAAGTTCTTTATGTTGTGGAAAAAGGTTCTGGTAAACATTTGCATTCACTCTGCCATGTAGCTGTATAAGAGGCCCAACTCCTGCTCTAGAAAACATGCCCCAAACCATGACTCCTTCTCCTCCACTTTTCACTTCTTTACACACTTTGGGTTCAGTCTTTCTCCAGTTTGTCACTGAACATAATGTTTCCCATCGGACCCAAAAAATCAAACTTGCTTTCATCACTGAAGTGAATTTTGGACCAGTTCTTTTCTGTCCACACAACATGTTCCTCAGCAAAGCTTAGTCTAGCCTTTTGATTCTTTCTGCTAATGAGAGGTTTGGTCACTGCAGAGTGTGGGCTTTCAGTCCAAATGCTCTTAAATGTCGAGACACTGTATGACGCAATTCCAGCTGCAGTGTGGAAACGAATGCCCATTGAGATCCTCCGCAGTATCCTGTCCTCTCTTGTATCTGTCTTCAGTGGACGACCAGCCTTCTTGGTAGACTTGAATGAGTTTGTGATGTTGTAAAGATTCAATATTCTCGAAATCACAGATTTGGAACGAACAACTTGTCTTGCTATGGCTGATAGGGTCGTCCCTTCGGCCTTCATCTGGACAACCTGCTGCCGGAGACTTTCAGTCACTTTAGAACAGCCCACCATCTTGCAGAGTCAGCAAAACTGGAAATTAGGCTGCCAGTTAAATAGGGGTTGACAGATAATCAAGGAAATTAACACCAGGTACCAGATTATCACCAATAACTGGGAGGTATCTGAAAGTGTTCTTAGCAAAATGTGTGTTTTTAGCAAAATGTTCTGGTAGCATGGTATAGACAGAACAAAAACTCCTTCAACTGTTGAGCAGTGAAGATGACATTATTTCAGAAATGTTCAATTGTTTATAAATTGTTCTCTAATTTTGATCGCCTGTGTGTGTGTGTGTGTGTACTCATAGTCAGTGTTGGGGGTACGCGTTACAAGTAACGTGCGTTACGTAATATTACTTTTCTGGATCTACTAATCTACAAATACTCCTAACAAAATGTGTACAATAATTAGCCTCTTTTACATGTTTGTTATGTACTGTAGTAACGTCTCTGTAGTTTCAGTCCATTTAACCATTTTTGCTGCTTTTTAATTCTTTCTTATGATGTTTGTTTTTTATGTAGAGTTTTAAATCTCTCGTGACTCCTGGATCTGCAGATTTACCCACCATCACCACTAGTCCTTTCTACTCTTTTAAATATGTAGAAAGGTCTGTGTCTCAGTTTAGGGAGAAGATGGAAGCATGCTTTAAAGAAGAGCATGAGAAGATATCAAGTGAGGGTAAGACAGAGCGACAGACATTCCCTTTCCTCAGATTGCATATTGCACAATGAACAACATACACTTTTAACCATTCTAGCATTCTCAACACAATATCACATGAGAATTATTTGTGATTGTGTCAGTTTTACTTGCAGTAAATATACAGTTTAGCTCTCTAGTAACTCTAAAATGCTGCTTTTATCTGTTTTACATTGTAGAATTAGTACTTACAGTATTGAAGATTTCAACATAAGTGGTTGCTTTCTAAAATATTTGATTACATTTTGAGAAATATTTAGAAATGTTGAAAGGTTGGCCAAGGCTGGAGTAAATTGACAGTTTTTTTTTTAAGAAATGTGTTTGCCATTATTAAAATATGTATTTTATATAAGTATATATTGAAACATGTTCCTCTGGCATCCACATTTATCAAATATAATGTGGGTAATAGAAAGGTGACAGTGAAGCCTGTGAGCTGCTTGTCTGACCTTGAATTGGTTGGGTTTTTGGAGTTCCCAAATCTTTCAGGTGCAATTTAAGGGTGTATCTGCTCAACATTCCTAGATGTCATTGGTAGTGTTTTTCATTTCATGATGCACCAAATGTTTGTAAATGGTGAAAGGTGTGTTCTTAAGCGAGCTGACAAAAGGTTTAGACTGCAGGCCAGTTCAGCACCCAGACTCTTCTACTATGAAGTCATGCTATTGTACGTTCAGCATTAAGCTGTTCCAAATGTGCAAGCTGCCCATTCCACAGGCACTAATTCAATTCAATTCATTTTTATTTGTATAGCACTTTTAACAATGAACATTGTCTCAAAGCAACTTCACACAAATAATGTGGTGATTAAACGTAAATAATGCACTCCCCTACCATCAGACATGCCGCTGTTTGAACTGAGCTCTGATAGGTCAGATCGTCCCTCTCCTCTTTAGTCTGGAGGACGTGGTGTCCATATTTTTCAAAAAGAAAAATTTGGGAAATTTGAAATGTTTGACCACAGAACAGTTTTTTTTTAACTTTGTTTCAGTGAATTTTTAATGAACTTTGGCTTTGGATTGTGTTTTTGCTCATCCAATCATGTTCATGCATGCCTTCTTCTTTGCATATTAGAGATTTGCATATGAAGTGATTTCCATTACAAAATCATGAAAAATCTGCCTGAAGGTCATGGGCATCCAATATAGATTTTTCACCCGTTTCCCGTATTCACAGAGATTTATCATGATTCTTTTGAAACCTATGATATATTCTGTAAATTATAAGATATTCAACTGTTATTATTTGTAGGCAGAGTATTTTACAGATTTGTTGAAGCTCTGCCAATCTTTACTTCTGATAGACTCTAATACACTAATTATACACAATCATCTTACTGACCTGTTATCAACTAATTGTTTTTGTTTAATTCATTTTATTACTGTTTAATTTAAATTACCTTTATATTACTTAAATAATTTACTCTTTCAATAATTTTGTTTACCTGTTTTCTAGTGAAGAATGTTGTGATCACAGAACCCCAAAGAGAGGAATTTCTTCGATGTAAGTGTTTTCTACATACAGCTCACATTCTAAATCCACTTGCACATAAAACATATAATAGAACATATCAGTCTCAGAACTGTTCACAAAGTAAAATCAAATCAAATTTACAATTATTGAGTTTAATTATCTTATTATCACAAACCCCTACCTCTCTCCAGCATATGGAATGCAAACTGACGAGGCACGTGCGCTCAATTAAAAATGCCGTCCGCATAACGCCATTAGTAAATATCAAAATAAAAGTCTCTTACAGCAAACAGCAAAATAAACACTTAGTACCCAAAGAAAGAAAACAAATAATATAGCAATGGAGGATTTTTGTAGAAAAGCAAATGATCCCATTTATATTGCACTCATAACTTGTTACATGAATATCAAGGACAATGGCAGTAGCCAATCACAGGTGAGCTCACCTATGGATGTATAAATTGTGTGGGCAATAATCCAACTAACGTGACCAACTGGCTTCATGTGCCGCACAGGAAGACCTTGATAGCTTTCGTCCTGCCAGGGTGAAATCTGTCATGTGATGGGGCAGACCTAACTGTAAAGTGGGAATGGGCCATGACTAAGCTAAAAAATACAGAACTTTAGTAGGATTATGTTTTTATTAAATACAAAATAATTTTTGCTTTCTTTTAGATTTCTGCCAACTCACACTGGATCCCAACACGGCACATCAAAGTATCCAACTTTCTGATTCTAACAGAATGGCAACCTGCAGAGACATCCCACAGATAGAGTCACATAATAGAAATGTTTATGGTCAAACAATGCAAACAGAAAGCTATGAACATCCAGAGAGTTTTAGCCATTACTCCCAGGTGTTGTGTAATGAGAGTGTGTGTGAGCGAGCTTACTGGGAAGTGGATTTCAGTAAATACGATAGGATTTCTATAGCAGTCTCATGTAAAGACATCAGTAGGAAAGGAAGCAATAATGAATGTGCATTTGGACGAAACAAGAATTCCTGGAGTTTGATTTGCTCCTCCTCCTATTACTTATTCTTGCACAACAACCAGGAAACCAGAGTCCCCATAAATCAGAATCAGTATATAAACTACAGTTCTTTAAAAATTGGAGTGTTTCTAGATTATAAATTAGGATCTCTGTCTTTCTACAGTGTTTCTGACACGATGAAGCTCCTTCACAGAGTTCGTACCACATTCACTAAACCTCTCTACCCTGGGTTTGGGCTAAATAACAATTCAACAGTAAAACTGTGCAATCAAACATAGATCATTTTAGATGATTAACCCTGTATGGTAAACATTACAGTGATACAGAAAGTCAAGCCATGCTTAATGATATCTAGATACAAAAAATTATTTATAATTACAGGAAACCTCTGTCTATAAAGTAATTCTATGTAAAGAAACCTAAGTCGTTTAACCCCCTCCCCAAAATAACAAATACATTGTGTTGAATATAAAAGAGAAAACAAATGTAAAGTCTAGGAATTCATACCTTTCATTGTTTTCTATATAAACTTTACATTGCTTGATCTAAATATCCTACAAATTTAGAAACGCATTCATGAATATGACTCATCTATGAAGCATGCTGCTTCTGTACAAGGAAGTAAAGTTGCCCAGATGCTCTCAGTGGTGCACTGGTGTGTAGGGGTAGCATGCATGGGTATTATAGTTCTTGTGCCTTTTCCAACTAATGTCTCAGTATCATATGACGAGCTCAAACCTTCTGAGATATGAATAGTACCCAGGTAGACCCATCATTTCTGGTGATCAGTCCTGGTACAGCAAACTCATTAGCATGATGATGGAGATGTTTTTGGTGGTACAACTGTCCATATTTGAGCATCCAGGATGGTGTATACCAGTAATCTGTGTCTAATTCATGAAACCTACAAAATTAAATTTATTCTAATTACTGCTACAGTAAAAAGTAAGAAAATGTAAGTATTCTGGAGGCTATAATCATCTGAGATCCAAAGAAAGTTACCTGATGAAAAACTGATTTCAGTGGGATTAAGTGGGAGGTTTTTTTTGTCTGTTTTTGTCTCTACTTTAAAACTCATGGCTCAGAGCAGCAGTTAGGATTCTAAATTATTATAAAATTAAGGGCTGATAAGGTTAATAAAGAACCATGATTCTGTTCAAATTGCTTTTTCTATATTGTATATCTACAATATTTTATGTCTGTTATTATTGTAACCTTTACACTTAAATAATCACTAACACTTTTTACTCTTGCTATAGTTATTAGTGATTTGGGTTTTAAATATTTAACTGAAAATATATATATTTTTTTGTATTACATTTACTTATTGTACTTACTGTACACCACTGGCTGTTTTTGCCAAATTATGTACTCACAGATCCTCTGTTTTTAATTAAGTAATGAGTAATACCCAGCTGTTGTTTTAGGTGTACTTTGTATCTTCAACCTAATAAATAAATCAATATATACCTTTTTTACTGCTGTGACTAATTAAATATGTTGTCAGGACCCTCCAATTATAAAACATAGGGCTTTTTTGCTGCATGCATTTCTGCTTCTGCTTGGTAAATATAATTAAAATAGCTTTTACTTTTAGTTTTACACTTCTTACTGGAAGATCATTAGCTCTGTAATGGAGTAGGACATAGTCTTTATTGCTTCAGACAACTGAAAGTCAATCAAAAAAATCATGCTCAGTAATTCTTTAAAACATCTTGTATCTTTTTTTGCATGTTGGTGCTGTTCAGCTGATGAAAGTTGAAATAATTTTCCTATGAGAAAAAGTCTTGCAGTGGATCAGATTCTGTTTCCTCAAAGTAAAGATATGTTTCTGCAGTTTTCTATACACTTATATTTTTCCCCACTAGATGACATTTAATCTACAATTTTGTAAAAGTTTCTTTAAAATTACAACTTTCCACTTTAAAGTGCAGTATGATTTGTGTTTAATGACTATTTTTCTATAAATGAATGAATTCTGAATGTAAAATTCATAATAAAAAGTGATCTGCTAGCTTCTGAGGTTTTACTTATCACCATATTTAATACCATTCCAGAGACGGATGATCCACTGTGGCGCCCCCTAATGGGAGCAGTCGAAAGAAGAAGAAGAAGAATATAACATTAATTACATTTTTTTTTTTTTCTCTTTTCTTTTTTTTTTTTTTTTTTTACAAACTTTATTTGTATAACTATTTTAACAATTTAGAGTTATCCAGAATGTATATTTAAAATATGTAAAATGATAAAATTCATAAAATAGAGAAAAGAAAGGAAAATTAACTATAACAATAGTCTTTTTATTTATTTTTTTGCACAGTGCCCAGGGTCACTATGAACAGTTTTAAGATTGTTTATTTTTCTGTTATTATCGTTCAAATTGTTCATTAGAAAAAAAAAAAAAAAAAAAAAGAAGAAAAAAAAAAAAAAAGAAAGAAGAAGGAATATGAAGAGGAATTCTAACGTGGTGATTTGGCGCCATCTAGAGTCCATTTAGGTATATATGCCTGGAATGGGGTGGTGCACGTTTCACACGTTTTCAGCTTCCTTTCAGTCACGTGGTTATGTGCCGTAGTTGACCACATGGTCGGTTTGGGTATTTAGGAGTTTGGACACATTGTAGTTGTATGTGCTGCGTGTTTGTTTGGTCTTCTGGCACGCGCGTTGTAACTTTTAGATAAGGTGTGACCTCTATAGGTCATACAGAGCTTCATGTGCAGGAGCATCATCAGCATCAGAAAAGTGTTTTGTGCATTTTGTTACAAGTGAATCTTCCAGCTGGTGTGAGCTGCTTCTCTCAGTGACTCTGTGTAAGTTTGGATTTCAATACAATGGCTGAATCAAATATTTTAGGACTTCAGGACCATTTCAGTTGTCCAATCTGTCTGGATCTCCTCAAGGATCCAGTAGCTCTTCTGTGTGGACACAGTTTCTGTATGCGGTGCATTAATGGCTGTTGGGATCATGAGGATCAGAAGGGAGTCTATAGCTGTCCTCAGTGCAGACAAACCTTCACTCCAAGACCTGCTGTGAGTAAAAACACTGTTCTGGCAGAAGTCATGGAGACACTGAAGAGGGCAGGATTTCAAGCTCCACGTCCTGCTCAGTGTTTACCTGAACCTGAGGATGTGGAGTGTGATTCCTGCACTGAAAGAAAATACAAAGCCATCAAGTCGTGTCTGGTGTGTTTGGCCTCCTTCTGCGAAACTCACCTCCAACCTCACTATAAATCTCCTGCCTTCAAAAAGCACATGCTGGTGGAAGCCTCCAGGCGACTCCAGGAGCAGATCTGCTCTCAGCATGGCAAACTGCTGGAGCTTTACTGTTACACTGATCAGCAGTGTATCTGCATGTTGTGCACCTTGGATAAACACCGTATACACTATGCAGTATTGTCTAGCGCAGGAAGAGCCGTGAAACAGGTAACAAGATCTTCTCACCTTCTATCACATCTAATATGGGGTGATATAAGTGACAGCGAGAGTACTTACTTATAGTGTGGCATTGTTGGTGGTTCCAGGTTTAATCCTAAACCTGGGCCTTCACCTGAATGTGGATTTCCTTTAGGTTCTCCGACGGTTCTTCGATATTCTAAGATCACGTGCGATTGAATGCTTACGTTTCTGCAGTAACCTGTGGGGAAAATTACAGATTCTATGCTCCAAAAATGCATATATGAGTCTAGTATAACTCTTACAATCACTCATTACACACATGCTGAGCAGAAAAGCATCTCAGAAATCATTGAGCTACCTGAGCAGAAAACCACAGAAGGTCAGGTTCCCAAAAACAGAACTCAATGGATCATCCAAATTGGACAGATTTAAACAAAAGAAATAATAAAAATAGGAAAAGACTAAGTGGTATTTTTTTTCTCAACTGCTGTTTGTGCCCTTGATGATTATCAAAATCCATATTTGTGAAGCCTGGTGTGGTCTCCTGCCTCTGAAGTCCATCCACCTCAAGGTTTGATGTGTTGATCATGATGAGATGATTTTCCATTCACCATAGATTTATAGGTGGATTTATATAGTTCCTATATAAACTGTATGAATTTCTAGCAGTTCAGACATGACTGGTTCTTCTCTTTTGATCTCTCTCATCATCGAGGTGCTTCAGACAGCAGACCTTCTACACACACAGGCAGTTTTTTGGCTGTGTTTTCTTCATTCTGATGTTTGAGTTGAACGTTAACTGAAGCTCCTGCTTTATATAAATGATATACCTATTTGCTGGACAGAAGGAGTTGTTAGACATCCAGGGAAAATACCAGCAGAGAATCCAGGAACGAGAGAAGGAGCTTGAGGAGGTAACCAAGGCTGTGAATTCTCACAAGGTACATTTCAAGAACAGCAGCAGCAGCATCGAAGGCTGTATGGTGATAAAAGTGTGTATCAAGTCTTAACGCTCATTCAGGAAATAAACTGACTTCAAATCCTTCTCCTCTAACAGCAATCTGCACAAACGGCAGTTCAGGAAAGCGTAAAGATCTTCAACAGGCTGATCGCATCCATTGAGAGAAGACGCTGCGAGGTGACGGCGCTGATCCGAGCTCAGGAGGCAGCTGCAGTGAGTCGAGCTGAAGAAGTCATGAAGCAACTGCAGCAGGAGATCACAGCTCTGAAGAGGAGAGACGCTGAGATGGAGGAGCTTTCAAACACAACCGATAACATTTATTTCCTCCAGGTAAAAGCACGGAGAGCGTCTTTACAACCGGCTGATCATTGCTTTACCAAATATATCATCTACATTTATATTATACTTAGATATTTTTGAGTAGAACACAAAACCCAACGAAACACACACCTACAGATCAATTAAAACGCAATTAAAGTGAGTTCTTCTGCATGGTTCAGTCTAATAAAATGCATTTAGAATGATCACAAAATTCAAGATATGGAGCCAGAAAATGTCCATTTACATCATTTTAAATATTATATCAATATCACACAAAAAGTGCCTTTTTAAAAAAATATATATATTTATTTTGTACAAAAATCAAGATGACAAATGTGCTACTGATTTTATACAAAAGGAAGTTAATATTAAGAGATTTTTAGGACATTTTGGATGCCAAGTTGCCTGTTTTTGTTCTCTTTCGCCAAAAAAAATGCATCTCTGATCATGTTGGTGAGTCGTTCATGAACGATTCCTTCATTTTGAACGAGTCTTAAATGTGACTCATCTCGGAGTGATTCGTTTCATTGGTTATGTAAAAAGTCTCTCGACTTTTCTAGTCCAAGTCTTTCCTTCTTTTGTCATGTGAATCCCATATACACTGCAGTTATATATACATATATAAATTATTGAAACATTCTGATTAACAAGATTCAAAGAACCGAGTCTATAAAATGATCCGAGCTTCAATGGTTTAAATGATTCGGTTCAATCGCAATGACTCGCTTATTAACAGCGACTTGCTGCCACCTACAGGCGGTTTTAATGTTTGTTTGTTTTTCTCCATTTTCTCTATCAGTTTTCAACGTTTCAACGTGTGTTCAAAATATCAACACATTATTTATGCAGTAATAATTGCAGGTTAAAACATTACAGGAGCCTCTGAGCTGCATTAAACAGTGTCTAAATTCATCTAAATGCCACTGAGGAATTTTGTGGGTAGTGATTTGCTTGATAACAGCCAAAATGTCTTATTATTCTAATTGACCGGTTAAATGTAAATTATTAAATGGCTTTATAAAGGTTTAAAAAAATGCAATTTACACCTATTGAAGGATTAATCTGTGTCACTGCTGTGAACTGACCAAAACACAGACTATAAAGAATATAAAAAAGTATCGCTAATGATTAAAACTTAGTTAAAATATATATTTATCGATAAAATCCCCCCCAAAAAATTTAGCTTTTCTGTCAAAACCGATTCATTGGCACCGATAGTTGATTGCAAGATTTATCGGCGATAGTTAAAAATGCATACCGATAGTTTTTCCAGCTTGCTGGAGCGGCTGCTGTCATTACTGGAGGCAAATTACTGACGCCACGTGCCGTTTGTTTTTACATGTGAAACTACGCTATATGTTATTCTTTATAATTCTGATTAATTATATAGTTAAATTTTTCATTAATTAATAATTTATATTTATTTCTATTAGCAAATTTTTATGTTTCAGTCCTTTTTTTTTTATGTAATAAAGTGCAGTACTATTTTACATGGAATATATATATATATATATATATTTATATATATTTAAATCCAGTAAATATTTTAAAAATTATCAAATGAATAATCGGTTATCGGCGAGTACGATCCATAGCTATCAGTATCGGTCGACCTGTACACCATGTCATAGCTTTTATAGATGGATTTTCTGTTATCACCTGTTATCACCTCTTAACTGCTGTTGGAACAACTGAGCTGATAAGTTCATGATATGTTGTGAAAGAAAAGTGAAGCATTACCAGGGCTCTTAAGATCCTCAGGTCTTGATAAGCTCTAGATAGGAAGGATATGCATGGCTGAGGCAGAGGGCAATACTGTAGGTGGGGGTGGAGGAAGCTTCCTCAAGCCCCAGTACATCTGAAATTTACATAAAGTTGATTCATGTCCAAAAATTGGGAATATTGTGTTATGCTTATGTATCATGAAAATGAGTTGATTAATGGTGATAATCAGTAGAAACTCTTCCTTGACCTGTGTTTAACCTTTAGGGAGTAATTATAGAACACTTTGGTTGTTTTCTTGTTTTTTTTTATTTTTTTTATTGTATCTCCTCCTGTTACCCTCTGACCTGTAAACACCAGAAGAAGAACAGATGGTAGACATTTATAACTGTGAGAGAGACTTGGATGGATATGATGGACAGTAAAAGTTTGATCTACTGTATGGTTAAAGAAAGTGGGATGGTATATAGTGATTATTTAATTTGCTTATTCAATCAACTGTCCTTTCTTTGGTTCAATGACAAATGAATATGCAAGATTGTGTCTATTAAAGTTCTAGTGTGGTGGAATTCCAGGTTGGGAGATCTTTGATATACAGAGCTTCAGGAAATTCATTTCAAGATTGAGTTCCATGAGAATGTATAGGGAAAGACTGTTCATTGCCTTCAAATATGGTCTCTAGAAAATATCCTCAGAAACTGCTTGAACACTCCCAGAAATGGTTCTCTGATTGGTGACTACTCTTTTGTGCAATGACCAAGTACACAAGGCAGTGGCAGAAAGCATCTCTACTGCCAGCAACACCAGCACCACCACCACCACCTTCCCAGCATTAAGGATGCTTTGGTCTCAGCCAGAGAACAGACCTGGCCACAACCCAGAACACCAGTATTTGCCAAAGCAAGTCAGGTTTCCTCCTAATATTATGCAAGATCACTATGGACTGAAATGCCAATAACAGTACAAGTAATGACAGAGAGGAAGTACACAAAGTTGTCTGGTAAAAGTGTGAAGAAACAGCTGCCTTATGGTCAATAGAAATGGGGTGAAATAGGTGCTTTGCTAGCCAGTCATTTTCAGAGTAAATGTACTACATGGTATCAATGAAGCCTGAAACCCATTTGGGGTTAAATGGAGTGGAAGTCCTATGAAGCTGATGTCCTTTCACTCATAGCTGTTAAGTGGTCAAGGGTGGCTGATACCGAAATCCACAATACAAAACTATAAACATTTCTATGTGTACTAGCAGAATTTCAGGGTCTATATCTATTAAACTCAGATGCAGAGTCTCTTTTTGTTTTTTTTCTGTTGTCTCTTTTGATTCTCTCTGTAGAATTTCCAGTCGGTCTCGGCTCCTCTCGGATGTTCAGACTTGCCGCCCATCACCGTGAATTCTCTCCACACTTTTGCAGACGTATTAAAATTGGAGACTCAAATGGGAGAAAAAGTGAAAAAAGACTGTAAAGACGAATTTGAGAAGATGTCAAGTGAAGGTAAGCTATGTTTACCTAATATTATATAGTCTTATCTATCTAGCGTCCAGAAAGCATCCAACTTCATGAACATTATTGCTAATGTGCTAAATCTTTTTACATTGGCATAACGTATTCTGCTTAGATACAGACAAGTGTAATAGCAATAATACATTTAGCTTATTATTAGTAGTAGTAGTATTTTTAATGATGAGGAAAAAGACTTAAACTTTCAAGGGTTAAAAGTTAATTTCTATACTGGTTTTCAAAATAGACATTGTCTCGAAGCAGCTTTAAAGAATGTAAGAATTATAGAACAAAAACATTTGAATATAAGTGAACAATGTGTATTTATCCCCGATGATGAAGCCTGGGGCAACTGTGGTAAAGAAAAACTCCCTTAGATGTTATGAGGAAGAAACATTGAGAGGAACCAGACTCAAAAGGGAAACCCATCCTCATTTGGGTGACATCAAGAGTTTGATCATAAATCTTTCAACAGTACAGAACACTGGAGAGTGAGAACTAACATGAGCACTGGAGTGTAATGTATGAGTATGAGTGATGTCCTTCCAACAGTTTTATTCAGTCAGTTGAGATTATGAAACCAGGAGCTACTGAGCAACTCATAAAATAACTCAACATTTGCAATCATCATAAATCCAACACCAGCTTCTCCATGCCAGAGCCTTTAAACACTGAGTTCCAATGTCCAAACTCCACATGTAGTGGAATCCAATTAGCACTGGTACGTCTCTAGATGGTTCGGGATGTTTCTGAAATCCGCATCTACTTCTTTAAAGGTCTATAATCTTCATGAGGTGGGATGTGACTGGGGCTGGAGCAACCTCAGGATGGGAAGAGAAAGAGAAGCAGTGGAGAGGAATTACCGTAGCTGCTGTTCATGATATTAACAGCACAAGTTGATAATGTGCATGTGATCAGATGTTCTGAAGCACAAGGTTATGATGTGAGGTGTGTTATGTGTAGGCTTTGCTAAAAACATATGTTTTTAATCTACACTTAAACTGGGTGAGTGTGTCTGAACCCCCAACACCGTCAGGAAGACTATTCCAGAGTTTAGGAGCTAAATGTGAGAATGTTCTACCACCTTTAGTGGACTTTGCTATTTTAGGAACTACTAGAAGTCCAGAGTTTTGAGATCTCAGGGAGCGTGATGGCAGTGTGGTAATTAGCAAAAGAGTACAAGTTGCCCTGAATCACACACTGGGGTGCAGAGACACTGTCAGATGGTCCACCACAATGGTTTGAGGTTGCTTCTGCACAGGAGCGGCTGAAAATGTCCTCTGTCATTATACAGTACAAGAGCGGCCTCTAGAGGCGAATCCCTTAGTTAATAGATGAAATGAACTTTAATTAGTACATGTTAAAATTAACAAACAATATTTTAAAGCATTTAATAACTTCAGTTAATGTTACAAATGAAAAAAATACAAGCATTTCCCTTAAATTAAATGTCTTCCAAATTCCAAAGCATTGAAATTACATACAAATTACAATCATTTGATGAGTTATCAGTTATCAGCAAATACGATCCAACCAAGCTATCAGTAAAATACTCGAAATCCCCCTTTAACCTGCACATTAATGTGTGGTGTTTGATTAATTTTGTGGCAAATTATATATATTTCTTTTCATTGGTCTGGTTGGGATTAAAATGACTGTATGTGTTACTGTGTTTCTGTAGTGAAGAAAGTTCAGGTTATCCCTCCTCAAAGCAGAGAAGAGTTGCTACAATGTAAGTCTACACACACACACACACACACACACACACACACACACACACACACACACACACACACACACACACACACACACTAGGGGTGACTAGGAATATTTTCTAGCAAGCTGGTCAGCTTCAGTAATGGATCCTGCCAAACAAATGAAAGAATCTTGAGTGAGTGTGAGGTTTTTCCATTGAAAAGTGTTTTCACAATAGCTTTGGATAAGGGTTGCCAGGTGTTCTTAGTTTTTCCTCTATTTTCTATAGGGAAGAAATTAGCATATGTGTCTCTCTGATTTAAATATGGTTGTGCTCATTTTGGTTACAATCTGGCAACCTTGTTAAGTGATATATATATACACTCCTGAAGGCCACAAAAATAATCACTTAATTCATGTAAATAATAAAAAAGGAAATCAATACTATGTTTATTTCAGATATTATATTTTTATCTAAAAAAAAACTACAGCTATTACAATGTAACACCATTTAAAAAAAATGTTTTGGACTCATAGCAGCATTTTTTTTATTTTATTTTTTTTTGTGGATTATGGTAGTTATTTATTTATATATTTGTTTATTTATATTGAAAGCTCCCAGAAAGATCCCAATGGAGTCATGTTCAGGGATCAAATAAAGTTCTAGAAATTTCAAAAAAGAGATAATGGACTGATGTTTTTAGGTACTGCAGTTTTCTTTATTGATTCTTATTGACCCCTGGATTTTCCCCCCAAAATCAGATTCCCATCAGTTCACTCTGGATCCCAAAACAGCAAATACGCAGCTCCGTCTGTCCGATTCCAACCACATGGTGACCAACAATCTATCATTAATGCCGTATTATACCCCCTCAGAGAGTTTTAGCTCCTACTCCCAGGTGCTGTGCAGCGAGAGTGTATCCCAAGCCTGTTACTGGGAAGTGGAGTGGACTGGAAGTAACGGCGTTTCCGTAGCAGTGTCTTATAAGGACATCGTCAGGAAGGGAATTGGTAACGAGTGTGCGTTTGGATTCAACGATAAATCCTGGAGTCTGAAGTGCTGCTCTTCCAGTTACACCTTCTTACACAACAACCAAGAAACCAAACTCCCCATGAACCTCATCTCCTCTAGAATTGGAGTGTTTGTGGATTATGACGCAGGAACGTTGTCTTTTTATAGTGTCTCTGACAAGACGAAGCTCCTCCATACCATCAAGAGCGCCTTCGCTCAGCCTCTGTACCCTGGGTTTACAGTAAACTCCAATTCAACAGTAAAGCTGTGCCGTTTCAAATAGATAAATAGATAAATAGATCCTACCTGATCAGTATCCATGGTGATCTCAGATGCCTCCTGAGCTTGAAGAATAGTGAGCAATGTGTTTGGTTAAAGCAACCAATCATAATTATTTGATATGATTTAAATATTTTCATGCAAAAGCGGATCCTGAATTTTTTTTTATTACTAACACGAGTAAACAAGTGTTGTTGTTTTTTCTTTTTCAATAATGAATAATATTGAAAGAATGATGTTGCTTTATGTTGTGGAACATGCTTGAGTTGTGAAACTAGGTTTTGTTATTGATTATGTTGGATTAAGAGAGTTATAGACTCTCGTTTTTGCCTGTAAGCCTGTATCGACTCCTTACATGTCAAATAAATGTCACTTGAATGATGTTACATTGATGGTTCTAGTTTAAGTTTTATGGGGACCAAGCATTAAATTTGCGTAGACCGTACTGTTTTTCTAACTTCTTTGGTATGTTTATGGTCATAACCTTTTATGCTACATGTCAAAGGTTTATGCTGTATGACCAAACAGCCAGGCAATATATCATCATCATCATCATCCATCGGCTCATATTACCTTGAGACTTGACTTAACAGTTCAAGCAAAGAGGTTTTGAGGGTCAAAACTGTACTCCTTTAACATGCACATAAAACATGAGGGTGCATCTGCAATGTGTCACTTACATATCATCCTGAAACACAACCTTTTGGGCCAAACCGTTCTTGTACTCAAAAAGCAACACTGCCACCTTGTGGCCTAGACTAGTAACAACCTTTTTTTTTTTTTTTTTTTTTTTTTTAGTAACAATTTTTTTTTTTTTTTTTTTAAGCAATTAAACAAATTATGTGTAAATATATACTTCTTTTTTCAGATAATCTCCTGGGTATGATGTAGTGAATGCACACCAACATCTAAAATTCAAATCTACCTCCTATCATAAGATACTGATATTATAGAGAACTACTTACACATTTCTAAAAGAAAAAAAATTATACAAATTGGTCTAAGGCACTGGTTCCCAACCCGGTGGTCGTGACCCGCACTCCTGCTTTTCTTTTTAAGTTAATTAATTACATTTATTTATGACTGCATGATAAATATTTCAAATAAATAATTGAAAATTGAATATTTTGATTTACAATCATATATGAAAAAAAGAAATTTCCTTTTGCAGCGTATCGTAAAGGTTTTCACCTTTACGATATGCAAAGAAAATATACTGGCAAAAATAGAAAAATACATGTGTCTGTTAACTTCTTTATTGTTGATCCATTTTCAGAATGTATAATTCTGTGTTTTGTCTGTTTTCACTCTTAAACTGAAGCTTCACGAGATTCACCCTTGACCTGTTTTAGAGAACCGGTTGATCATTGGTTGATTGGTACACACCAGCAAAACTGCTCAGACCCGCATGTGTAAAAACGTGGCAAAAACAATATACAAAGCACAGGTGACTTCAAAACTAAAAACTGTACTGTTGGTATGTTGGTGGAGACGTTAAAGATGCACCCATTATAACTTGAATAAAGCCCATCCTGTAAACAAGCGAAACTTTACAGAGCTGTGTGAAGAGGTGCATCAGACAATCCTTCTTCAAGGCGCTGGCTATCAAGAGAGATGTTAACCGGGTTTGAACTGGGCATGGGGGTCGTCATGTTCAATGTTAAAATGGGGGTTGCCTGTAAAAAACACTGGGAACAACTGGTCTAAGAAATCCTTTGATCCTAAGACTGATTTGATATTAGGACTCTGGGTTACATTTGTGTCTGTCTGTCTGTCTGTCCATCTGTGTATATATAATATCTCAAACTGTTCTATTGAATTAAATGTCAAATACTTGAATATGGGTTAATAGTCGTACACTTTCTATCTAAATATTCTATATGAATATACATTTTTATATACAGTACAGACCAAAAGTTTGGACACACCTTCTCATTCAAAGAGTTTTCTTTATTTTCATGACTATGAAAATTGTAGAGTCACACTGAAGGCATCAAGGGCTATTTGACCAAGAAGGAGAGTGATGAGGTGCTGCCTTTGAAGAACCTAGAATATGACATTTTTCAGTTGTTTCACACTTTTTTGTTATGTATATAATTCCATATATAATTCCACACGTGTTCATTCATAGTTTTGATGCCTTCAGTGTGAATCTACAATTTTCATAGTCATGAATATAAAGAAAACTCTTTGAATGAGAAGGTGTGTCCAAACTTTTGGTCTGTACTGTATATTCTGCACCAGCTGGGTCCATGAGCAAGACCCTCAACCCTCACTTTCCCAGTGGCGGTGGTGTATCATGGCTGATTCTGTGCTCCGACCCCAAAAAAAGTCTTTGGTGAAAATCTTGGCTATGAGCTGTATTTTTAACATTCTTGCATTAAAAAAACAACTCAGTGCTACCGATGTTCAACACAGGTTTTTATTGTATTACATAAGGATTATAATCACTAATACAGTTTACATATCCCGCAAAAGAACCACATTTACAAAACGGAGGCATCTTGATTTCCTCCAGAGAACAATATTATTTCTTTATATATATTTATTTATATATGTGTGTGTGTGTGTGTGTGTGTGTGTGTGTGTGTGTGTGTGTATACGTACGTGTATGTGACACTGTTGCATATTATATAGATTGATCCTATGACTAGCTTTGGCAATACAGATTTTTTTTCATGCCATTACATTAGTATGAATCGGAAATCTGAGATTTACAGTAAGGAACGAAAAGGATTTCAGGTACGTAACAAAAATCACCTGCTTGACTCGGCAGTACACTAAACGGACAGAGGACCCACGGAAACGACACACCGACTGCGCACTGACACGGGAACGACTCTAATTTCAACTTCTAGGACACGTTTTTTTTTGTTGCATTTTTTTTTTTTATTTCTTCAAAGTCTAGGGTTGCGGATTTCTGGGACAGACGGGAGAACAGGTGGATTTTCACTGACGACATTCAAACTTCGTTAAAGAACGTAAATAACATTCGCTCAATTCACGTTCGTCCATCGTGAAGTCTTTATGGCAGTCTTTTTGGAGTAATTAATGATCCAAAAAAAAAAAAAAATCCCTATTATTACTTTTTAAACTTTAAGAA
>MU551626.1:83260-95760 GCA_024362625.1 Silurus asotus
ACACACACACACACACACACACACACACACACACAGTTCCACGTTGCACGGTTACCGTATAGCTGAGAGGATAGTGTAGGTTATTAAGCTGTAGTGATGTCGACCGCTCCATGTTCGATGAAGTATAGAATGAGAAGACACATCGATAGGAAAATAAATGGCTGGATGAGGTAAGGGCTTCGTCAAACATCAGGGCTTCGGCGCCAATTGCTGATATCAAGAAACACACGGTGGAAACGGATGTACCAGCAAACAAAACATGCAGGAATCACCACTCAGAACACACACACACCAGAGCTGGAGTTGAAATCTCTTGGTCTCGATCTCTGGATATTTGCTCAGAAGATTTTAGATTTTCATTTGATTTCTTCAAATTTTGGTCCGTCATGGTCTGGATTTTGGTCTTACTTCAGCAAAACTTTTTCCAGATCTTGGTTGTGTCACTTACAAGTGGTAAGACGTTGGAATTTGGATCAGAAGCTCATGATTTCAAATACCATCCTCACCAAACTGCCTCTGTTGGCCCCAGAGCAAGGCCCTTAACCTTCATCAGCTCAGTTGTGCAGGATGAGTGTATTTGCCAATGCTGCAAATGTTCTAGATCTCAGATCTCAGACATGATCTGGATCTTGGTCTGACTTTACCAAATCTTCATCCAGATCTCGGTCTTCTGATTCTAAAACTTGTTCTGGATCTCAGTTTCTTTACTTCAAGTTTTGGTTTGGATCTTGATCTTGACTACACCAAATCTTCGTCCAGATTTTAGACTTAACCAAATCTTGATCTGGATCTCAATCTTATGACTCTAGATCTGGATCTTAATCTTGGTCAGTTCTGGTTTGAATCTCTTCATCTCCCTACCAGAGTATTAGTCTTGGTCTCGTTCTTCTGCATTTTGCTCTGCATCATGTCTACTGCCGTCTTTAAAATTTGACTGATTCAAATTTTATTCTTGATCCAGAAACTGGATAATTTGATCTTGATATTTATTTTCTGGACGAGTTTTCAGGTTTTACTTTTGTCACCCATGTGAATCTATTGGCAAGTGATGAATAGCTGCAAGATGGATAACATCATGCAAGCTTCCAAGTAGACTGACTTTTTTAAATAATGCTCCACTGTGGAAATTGTCGATTAGTGACATTTCATTCCCCAGTTTTATCTTTCAAACCACTGATTCAACACAAAAAGTGTTATGAGATCTAGAACTTGCTGTTAATCATATATTGCAGTAGATCCAGTAATGTTCTTCTTGGACTGTATATTCACACACACACACACACACACATACACACACACACACACACACACTGTATGACTCGTCGACGTTTCATTGGAGCTGGAGTGTTGGCGTGATGCGAGCACACATACACCATACGCACAACCTCTGGCTAAAAATATTCTTCACGTAGCAAGGTAGCAAGACCTGCACACCTGAGCGGACACGCATAAAAATATACTCTTCAAAACCAAAACATGCAACTACGAGATCTGAGATCAGAGATCAGCATGGTCACTATGGATTTCACAGACTACAGCGGTGAAACCAAAAAGCACATGTAGGTATTACAGGGATTGTGTGTTAGGACTCGATCCGATTGGCTGAACCAGATCGCAGGCACAGAGACACGGCACGAGACGAGCATGGCTAACACGGACACTAGCACTGAGAAAAAGTGAGGGATGAGCACACAGAAGGTGAGTCCAGGAATGATCTGGGAGCAGAGAAGATATAAGGACTGGGTCATGCAGAAGTTGAAGCTTAGGGATCAGAGGGCTATGAGACGTACTGTAAGAGCGTTTGAGGAACGTGTGAGTGCTTGGTCCAGGGTGATCGGGATCCCGCTGGGAGGCTTACGGGACCTGTCGGGTAGGGGAGGGTGGGGGTCGACGGCTGAAAGGATTAGAGAGATTAAGAAAGTGTGAGATGGGAAGGAGAAACAGAAGATAGAATTAGTGCAAGTAGTAGGAGCTGAAGCAGTGAAGATTGTATATGCACTGTGATTCTATTTAGTTCACACGTATAGTGTGTTAGTGTGTAAATTAGTAAAACAACACACAAAACAGTTTAGAAATCCAGCCTGAAACGCACCAATACACAATTCTATAGACAGATAGACCACACGTCCCTAATTACCAGCTCATGACCAAATACTGGGCTGTGGAGGAGTTGCGAAGGCTCAAGAGTTGAAAAGTTGTTTTTAAGAGACAAATGCATGTTTCTTTTGTTTATATGCAACCAAACGTTCAGCTAAAATACTTTGTAAACTCTCCAAAGATGTTCTTCACTAGTTGGAGATTTGTTGTTCATCTCAAAGCAGTTCAATAAGATTTAGGTGTGCTGACTGGGCAGGACATTCAATAATAGATGACAGTTTTCTCTCTAAATAATGTTTGAGTCTGGACTTCACTTCAGCTCTTTGTTGTACTGTGAAGTCGGTTCCAGTGAGCCGCAGTCCAGACCGAACTGCACGCTGCGAGTTGAAGTATAAAATGGTTGCCATTTTGGCTCAGGAGTTCTCTCACTTTCCGGAATAAGCCTCCAAAACTACCCCAAACCCTTAAGCTTCCACCTCTATGTGTGAGTGTGGGGGTGAGGGGAGTCTGATCACATCTTCTCTTCTGTTCCCTGTCTTTAGCAGGTTCTTCTGTTAGACAAAAAATGTCCTATTTGGACTCCACAGCATCTTCTTCCACTCATTCCCGGTCCAATTAGTGTGTGTTTTTGTCTTTGTACTTTGTTGGTTGCATAGAAACAAATAGGAACATGCAGGTGTCTCAAAAACCATAAACGACTAGCAGTTCCCCCAGACACCTCTTCTTCATCTCAGATCATCTCTACAACTTTCATGAGATGCTGATCAGAAGTCAATACTTTGCATTTGATATTCTTTTGAAGTTACAGTTTGACTAAAATATATTCATGTTCCCAAATGTAAACCATCAGCCAGGACATGATTGGTGTCATGTCTTTAATGAACACTTGGCTCCAAAGAGATCCCTTGTGCTGCCAAAACAGCTTTGAATTCCACAAGACCTCTGAAGTTATGTTATGACATCTGGTATCAAGGAACTAGCAGAAGATCCTTTAACTCAGGGTTTGAGGTGAGGTCTTCATGGATTGGACTTGTTTCTCCAGTATGTTAATCAGATACTCTATTAGAATAAGATGTGGAGAATCTGAAGGCCTAAGAGGTCAACATTTTGAAGACTTTGTCATGTTTCTCAAATTATTCCTGAACATTTATCGCAGTGTGTATATTCAGGAAGTGTTACTCGGCTGAATGCCATGAAGAGGTGTAACTTGGTCTGCGATCATTTTTAGACGTAGACTTAAAATAGTACAAATAAAATGTCATGGCTAATTGAATACATGTAAGGAACAAATATGGCAATTTTATATTTTAATTGAGAGAGTAATCAATAATCAGCTATCTTACGATGAGAATAGTACTATTTCCTGAAGAAATGTGATGCAGATATATAAACCCATGCCTATGACTCAGGAAAGGAAAGATCTCACCTGGGAATGCTGGGAGGAGCACGATTTGGGCGATTGGGCACCTGTGGACTATCACCACTGTTGTTAAAGGGCCCAAGAGGGCCTGGGCGTGATGGAGGAGGAGGAGCACCCCGCCCTGCAGGCCTCTGGCCAGCAGACATTCTACGTGGGGCAGTAGGGCTTGGAGGAGGAGACCTGAGGGGGGCAATATGGCCATTATTGAGGGTGAGACCTGTGACAGTGAAAAGTGTTGTTGGAATGCAAATCACAAAAATAAACTAGCATTCAAACTATTATTGCAAAAAATTAAACCTGCATCCTGCTCTAAAAAGACAAGACTGACGAAGCGGCGTGGTCACCTGCGAGAGCCTCCAGAACCAGGCTGAAGCCAGGAGCTGTCCACGGGGGGAGGCAGAGGGGTGGTAATGGTCGTGGTAGAGATGTCTCCAATGATGGCAAGCGCCTCCTTCAGAGCATGGTGGGTCCGCAGCACCTCATCCCTGCGCTGCACCTGCTCCTGAGACTCATCCATCAGTGTGTTCTGGTCCCCAGCCGAGTACAGCTGAGCCAGAAGCTCTGCGTTGATAAAGTCCTTCACCTGCCGAAGGAGTCGTACACTTTTTATAATACGTTTTCTTTGTATAATCTCTCAAAAAACTAGATTGAAGTGTTTGATTGCATTGAAATACATTACATTGATAAAGTACGGATTTATGAGCATCAGGACTTTGCTAGAGGGACCCAATTTAATCAGAGTAAATATATTATATTTAAATTAAATAAATAATTATAAGGGTCTAGAACAACGTTCAAACATTGCAAACACTCGCAATGCTGCTATACCCAATGTATTTTGGAAAGGAGCTTACTCTATTAATCATAATTCGTCCCACAGTGGGGAAATTTCCCCACTGTGGGACGAATAATGGTTTATCTTATCTTATAATGTGCATGATCTCAGACAGGACCATGGACAGTGAGCTACATTTTGGATTCCCAATGAAATTACTCAATTGACTACATTATATTCAAGAAAATATGAAATCTCTGAACATTTTTGTTCATCAATCCGGCCTCATCAAACTTCTCAACTTTCAGACTGGCCTCCATACATGATAAAGCTTTAAGCTTGGCTCCAAAACTTTACTTCACTCCACCTCCCTTCCACCCAACCATCAGATTTTGATGCCAAATAAACTTTTGTCCCTTTACACCATTGACCTGAAACCTACGTCTTCTCATTTATTCCATAACGAAGACAGTCTGTACCTTAAACACTACAAGAATTTTCCAATTACTGCTTTATAGGAATGTCCTTACGTTATTGATCATAAGGTGCATTATGGTCTTGGGCATGAGGTCCCGGATGCACTTATTAACAATGGACATGTAGGAGTCCACCAGGTTCCGGATGGTCTCCACCTTTCTTTCCAGCTGAGGATCCATGGAGAAGTTCTCTGTGGCACCAGAGCTCTCACTTTCCACCTATTAATGAGATGAAAGATGAAACATCATCAAGATAAAACATGTTCATGAAGCAGGAGAGATATAGAGTGCCTTCAGGACATGAAGGCTGACTGGAAATTTGCCAATAATTGCACCAGATCAGCACCAGTTCCAATTGCACTCATTAAAACTTGGGGAACCAACTGAACATTGTGAAATATTATATTTTATGCCTTTCAGAAGATCCCACTGGTTGGGTCACTGACCGAAGTTTTCTCGGGATAAACCCCAGCACGGAGCAGGGACGCTCGCCAGCTGTCCACCTCTTCCTGAGTGTTGCATGCCAGCTCTAGGAACCGATTGTCCTTGAAGACGTTTCTAATGAAAGAAGAAAAAGCATGAATGGGAATTCTTTGATATCACAACCCTGGATTCTATTTCTTTTTATTTTTGTTCTAATGTTGTTGCTGAACATTTTTATTTTTTTTTAACCAGGACCTATTCAAGAGCTGTTCAATGAGCCAAACTTAGAAATCGAGGTTAGATTCTGGATAGATGCTAACTGCATTGTATTGAATCATCTAATCTAATCTAATCTAATCTATTTTCGTGTTTGTTTTCAGGACTCACCGTTGCTCTGTATTGAAGATGGCGAACATGTGCTTGCTGGACATGAAGCCTTTTTCCACATCCCTGACCTTCAGGTTGTCCAGAGGCAGCATGTATTTCTTCTCTTTCTCCTGCAAAAAAAAACCCCAGGAGCCTCAGCAAGAAAAACAGTGACAGACTTTATCAGTAACTCTGATTATACCTGGGACATGTGATACGATTCATATAATCCTGAGGGATGTTTATAAAAGCGATTTTAGACACTGAGGCTCGAAACCAGAATGACACGAGGTCACATGACAATTGACGAGACTATAGTGTAGTTAGGATTTGTTTTGGTGGACTGTATTTGCGTTTGCATTTACAGCATGCAGCAGACTTCCTTTTCCTGAGCAAATCATTTATACACTCAACAGGTGAGGGGCCTTGCTCAAGGGCCCATTACTTGGTGGTGCTCTGATTTGATCTCAAATCTCAACATCGTAATCATTGAGGTATCACTTCCCTTGATTTGATCTGCAAAACTGCAAATATGAAGGAATTTGTAGATTGTAAAAAAAAAAAAGGAATAAAAAGAAATAATGGAATCTGGTATTTTAAGAGCAAAAATGGGTTAGATAAGTGTTTAAGATGTTGGATATCTGATCAGAGGGTTATGAGTTTAAGCCCCACCACCATAATTCGCTCTGGATAAGGGCATCTGCCAGATGTCATAATACTACAATAAATGTTTAAAATACGTATTTAAAGTGAAACGTCTCAAGAAGACTTTGTTGATGGTTCTTTATCCACAGCGTCGACAAAGCTGCAGGTTTGTATTTCAGCCATGTGCGAGTCACACCACATTTCACTCGTTTAATCAGTCGATCTTGGGTTTTCCACCTTCAAATGATTACCAGGTGTTTCTCCTGGAGTATCTGTCTGGACCTGATTGCTCTGGACAATCTGGAGAAGATTGTGTTCCAGACTCACATAAAGGAACATTGTGAAACGCACAGATGGTTTAACTTTCCGTTTGTGACATGAGTACGTCAGATAGCAACATCATTGTGTTGCTCTTACATACATACAATTTGATTCCTTTCTTGCTTTCTCCTCAACTGTTCCTACAACTGTTCCTCTTATATTTGTCTTTGGATATGGTAGCATTCAATTTTCTCTTCACTTCCCTTTACTAGGAGACCCAAACCTGTTCTAGCATGACGACTGTGCACAAAGCCAGCTCCATTAAGATATTTCCATGGGGTTGGAAGATGTAGACTTCCATCTGTCTGTCATCCATCCATCCATCCATCCATCCATCTATCTATTTTACTAGGAGACCCAAACCTGTTCTAGCATGACGACTGTGCACAAAGCCAGCTCCATTAAGATATTTCCATGGGGTTGGAAGATGTAGACTTCCATCTGTCTGTCATCCATCCATCTATCTATCTATCTATCTATCTATCTATCTATCTATCTATCTATCTATCTATCTATCTATCTATTTATGTCTGTCTGTCTATCTGTCTGTCCATCTGTCATCTATCTATCTATCTATCTATCTATCTATCTATCTATCTATCTATCTATCTATCTATGTCTGTCTGTCTGTCTATCTGTCTGTCCATCTGTCATCTATCTATCTATCTATCTATCTATCTATCTATCTATCTATCTATCTATCTATCTATCTATCTGTCTGTCTGCCTGTCTTTTTCTAAGAAATAATTTTGCAGACATTTCATGCATTTTTCTCAACCACTTTGATGTACATTTATCTTCTCACTTATGCCTATGATTAATCTTCCGTTATTAAAAAATCTTGAAATTGAGCACAATTTGAAATAATCTGTCCATTTTACAACTTTTTTTGAAAGTTCAGAAAGGTTTTTTGAAATATGTGAACCCCATTGATAAATAACTTCAGGAAGCCCTTGGCTCATAGCTTCCTCTTGTATTGGTCAAATCGTCTTCATTGCTTGTTTACCTCAACAGAAAGGTCTGGAAAGAACATGACTCGTCTGTTTTGGAACAGTACGTCTTTCTTCGCTCTGGCCTCATGCATCACACGCTCTTTGTCTCTGTAGTCTAAGAATTTCCCAATCATCCCTCAGTAGGGTTCAGTTCTTATCTGTAGCAGACTGTCGTATATCCCTAATTCTGTGTGCTCTCTTTATGGCTTTGGCAGTGGTTCCATTTTCAGTGCTTTGGGGCACCACCTTTAAAAAAATGCACATGGGTCACTGCCCTCAGATTTTTTTTTGTGTACCTAAAAGTCTTAGGTCGGAGCGCCGACTACGATTCTCCAGGTCCTCCTGATTCTCCAGATTCTCCTAGTTTCGCATCTTATACAACTTTCACTTAAAAAACAAACTATGGATGATGCTTAAATGAAAAAGGGATGAATAAAGGGAAGAGACCTATAAGAAATCTCTATAAAAATTACAGCAGAGGTCCCCGAAGTCCAGCCTCTTAACCACTACCTCCTCCCCACACACACATTCGAGACAAACATCTGTAAAGCGGCAGCTACACCGCAGTATAAAAATGATGCACTCTATAGACAAGCCTATGGCATATAGCATTAGTAAGTGGAGGAGCACCAAGGCTTGAGGAGGCCAGTCGAGATCTTCCATTCGCACTTCTCACTCTTGGAGCTCGGTTTGAGCACGAGAGCATTGTGCAGGGAAACGGTAACGAAAGCCATCCAACAGTAACTGTGAACTGTGTGCTTCCAGATTCTGAAGAAAAAACACATATGGGCATAAAGGGTGGGTGTCCAGATACATTTGGCGCATATGGTGCATGCGTTGTCCACAACCCCCTGGGGGGGTCTGCTAATTAATTTTGAATCACAATTATAATTTTTTTTTAATCAAACGGCGGTAAAAACATCAAAGACAGAATAATACATTTAAAAAGTTCAATTAAACTTAAAGCTGATGTTCATGAAACTGATAAATCTATTCTACTTTATCACAAGACACCTTTATGATGCATATACAACAACAACATAGTTCTAATTGTCTTCACATAATATAACACGTGTAATATGATCGGTTTCTATTAATATAATTGGCCATCTTTGATGTATCAGGGGGTCCCTGCCACGTCTCTGTCGCCTAAAAGGGTCCTTGACCTGAAAAAAACGTTGAAGACCCCTGATGTATACAAAGGATCAGGGAAAGACAGGATGAGGTACGGCAGCGAGATGAAAGGTGTAGAAGTAGCACATATGGAAGGCATTAAAACACGCTGTGGTCTGAGAACACCGTTATTTTCCCCCCCTCCATGTTCTTGAGGGCTCAGGTCAAACCTTCTGACTCTACAGACTCATGAGTCTGAGGGTTAAGAATCTGGCGTAGAAAATAGAGACTGCGCCGCTCGACGCTAAAAACGAATCCGTATAAAAGATAAACGACGGCGTACTGTTTAGAAATATTCACTATTTATTTCTCACATACTGCTCCCCCCCAAAACCCCCCCTCATTCCAGAGGGCCCCACTTCCTGCCTGGAGTTTTACTTGAGGAGAACGAGGCGAGCGAGAGCAATGCAGAGAGATTAAATGACAGCCTGGCATTAAGTCTAAACATCTGGTAGTACTTAGCAGCAGGAGGAACGAGAAAGAGGAGGAGAAAGAGAGTGCAGGCAGAGGACGAGCGCTAAGGTTTGACAGAAGAACACCAGAGAAGCCACTAGAAAACTCCTCCATCCGGACCTCCGAGACTCCGCGATTCGGCTTCTCGGATCAACACCGACAAGAGAACCTTAAAATATCCGTCCTATATACGGAGCGGAGCGTCGCTCCGTTTATTCCTCCTTCTCTTCTCCTTTTCTCTTCCTTTTTTTTCCGCGTTAACATCTCTTCCAAGAAAGCACGCCCCCGAATTCCTTGGTGGTCGCCCGAACGAATGTGCCACGTCAAGCCTGGATACCGTTCTTGCAACACGGGACACTGTTAGGACCCGGGACACACACACACACACACAAAAACCAAGTATTCTGTCGCTTTCAAACAAACCAACAATTACTGAGGCAAGGAAACAGAACTTCCGATCCATGGGATTTTTCTAGTACCCGAGCCGGAGGAGACGGAGGAGGAGGAGGAAGGGAGGATGAAGGAGACGTCTCTCTCATGACCAAAAAGGCAGCGCTTTATTGCTCTCCTCCGTCTGCCCAGTGTTCAGACTACCTGTTCATGGATATGTGAGTGTACAGTAGTCTGCACATTGGTTAGACTGGGCGAGGATGTACGCCGCTGCCTTCGTTCAGGGTCTTCGCCGTGTTCAAACTGTACGTCAATCTTTTTTTTTTTTAGTCTTTGTTGCCCCACCCCAAAATATTTTATATTTGAAGTGATTTTGTTTGATTTTTTGCGACTAAATATGACACTAATGTCTGCAACTGATGCATGAAGTTAAAACTCGATCTCCTCTGTCTACTTTGTATCTCGAACTCTCTTCAAATCACGTCTTTAAGCACACACACACACACACACACACACACACACACACACACACACACACACACACACACACACGCACTTCTAAGGCTTTAAAAATTCGCCCGTCAGTTAACGGAAAAAAAAGCCCCGGAATGCTGCGGTTTCTTTCACAAACGCCGATTTCAGGGCCGATGCCAACTCGGGAAAGTTTTATTGCGACCAAAGAGCAACTGGTTGAGGCCCAAAACCCCAGTTAGGAATAATATTGCTGTGCAAAAGCTTCTTATGGGAGCCATAGAAGTGAAAAAGTTCTGTTGCTCAACCCAGTTAATATAAACTAGATCAGATTTATATACAAATATTACATATACAAAGAGCAATGTAGATTTTTCAAGAAGACTCTAATTGGGGAGTGGGGGGGGGCTTTTAGGGGGGTTTAAGCGAGTCTTCAACTCAAATCAAATCAAATCATTTTATATGCACCAAAAAAAGGAACTTATTGAGTCTGAAAATTATGTGAATAATGTGAAAAGGCACAAGCGAGACAATTCATGGCCAAGACTTATAATAATAATAATCAATAATCTGTAATATTATAATAATATTATAATATTAACTATATTAATAAAAAAAATTTCTGCGACGACGCTTGCAATATGACAAAATTGTACAAAAATAAATAAGTAATTTAATAAATATTAATGAAATATTCCATCATTTTGCACACCAGACAAACGTAGCAGCACATACTATGGTGCTCATCCACTCATTGTGTGTACAATAAGTGTGTATTAGTGTAATTAGTGATTAAGGATCACAAAACTCAAAGGGGGAGGAGCCAATTATTGTAATTTGTTATGGTACAGTAGTGTAAATTACTCTCTTTCGCTAAATGTGGTACTGTGATTAACATATTACAGTTTACTACCGTATACTGATAATCATCTTTTCTAGACTCCTGTGTAGGGTTTCGATTTACCGTATTTCGGAGTTACGATGTGGACGTTGTAACACAGGGGCTAATAATAAGTTACCACAAGTGAGACTGTGCACGTCAAAGATTTCAAATTTCCTGTCATCGATACGTCCTGTGGCATCGATATGAAAAAACTATTTCTACAAGCTTGAGGGTGCAACGGATTGCAGTCGATCCGTACGGATCCTGACTCGTGGTTTCGGCAAGCACGTGATGAGTTGCAAAAAAAATCTTCTTGCGGATTATTCTTACGTTTTAACGATCGCAGAGTTTTTGTTTTGTTTATTGCCGATATCCCTTTTTAAAGTCATTTCGCAATTACACAGTGTAGTTCACGTAAACGGGACGTGTTAACCAGTCAACAACAACGGCTAGCGGAGAAGCAGACGAACATTTAAAAGCCTCCCGCATCATTCAAGTCGAAAATCAATTTCAACAAGATTAGATTAAATAGGAATAATTCAAAACATACGTACAAACATACAGAAATGTGTGCGACGAGAGCGACTTAGATTTTACTAGACGATCCATAAATTTACTGTTATTAAAACCTCCACTCTTCTGGGAAGATGTTCCACTAGATTTTGTGCAGATTTGTGCTGATTCAGCTATGAGGGCGTCAGTAAAACCTTATATATAGAGAGTTATATATGTTATATATATATTTCATTATTCCTATAGAAATCTAATCTTGTTGAACTAACTTTCAGAGTTCCTCAGTTATTTTTGTAGCTGAGTTGCGTCCTGAAGTGTCGATATGAAATCTTTCAACAAGGTGAAATATACGTGCAAACATACAGAAATAAGAACTACAGGAGGCACTTCGATTTTGCTGGACGATCCGTAAATCGTTTTCTTATTGCCTTGAAAGTCTCTTCTCGGGATTTAGCAAAAAGGCAGGGAAAATGTAATTTATTGAGTCTGAATTAACAGTGCATGTGAACCTGATCATTTCAGATCATTTATTTATATTACTGTAGCTGGGATTTTTACTGTAGGCTTTGAAAATGATTTGATTTCTGGGCAAATCATCTAAAATACTTATTTCTGAATAATTAATAATAATAATAAATATATATACAGAAATAGGAACTCCGAGAGCAACAAGGATTTTGCTAGATAGTCCATAAATCCTATTTGGAATTGCTCTGAGATCGTCTTTATTTGATTTTTATCTCAACGATAAATGTGATCTAAATCTTGTATAAACTGTACTATGTATAAACACACTATAGGCCCACAAGCTGGTGGACATCTAAGCAAAAGATTTGAGCTTTTTGAACATCTCATTCCACATTTAGTCCTCATTTTTCTGCAATAATATCCTCCTCAATGTTCTGGGAAGATGTTCTACTAGATTTTCAGCCACAAGGGTGTTAAAGTGAAGTCATGTACTGATGTAGGTGATGTGAAGAGACCTGGGGTGCAGTCAGTGTTTAATGGGGTTGGAGGTCTATAGCAGCTGAAATGAAGTATGACGTGACTGAAATGGAGATCTGTAGGATGTATAGATGGACGTTGACTGGGCAGATGGATA
>MU551626.1:98260-106707 GCA_024362625.1 Silurus asotus
ACCCCCATACACACTGTATCTCCAATACCAAACACAGACTTACCCCCATACACACTGTATCTCCAATACCAAACACAGACTTACCCCCATACACACTGTATCTCCAATACCAAACACAGACTTACCCCCATACACACTGTATCTCCAATACCAAACACAGACTTACCCCCATACACACTGTATCTCCAATACCAAACACAGACTTACCCCCATACACACTGTATCTCCAATACCAAACACAGACTTACCCCCATACACACTGTATCTCCAATACCAAACACAGACTTACCCCCATACACACTGTATCTCCAATACCAAACACAGACTTACCCCCATACACACTGTATCTCCAATACCAAACACAGACTTACCCCCATACACACTGTATCTCCAATACCAAACACAGACTTACCCCCATACACACTGTATCTCCAATACCAAACACAGACTTACCCCCATACACACTGTATCTCCAATACCAAACACAGACTTACCCCCATACACACTGTATCTCCAATACCAAACACAGACTTACCCCCATACACACTGTATCTCCAATACCAAACACAGACTTACCCCCATACACACTGTATCTCCAATACCAAACACAGACTTACCCCATACACACTGTATCTCCAAAACCAAACACAGACTTACCCCCATACACACTGTATCTCCAATACCAAACACAGACTTACCCCCATACACACTGTATCTCCAATACCAAACACAGACTTAACCCCATACACACTGTATCTCCAATACCAAACACAGACTTACCCCATACACACTGTATCTCCAAAACCAAACACAGACTTACCCCCATACACACTGTATCTCTAATACCAAACACAGACATACCACTATACACACTGTATCTCCAATACCAAACAAAGACTTACCTCCATACACACTGTATCGCTAATACCAAACACAGACTTACCCCTATACACACTGTATCTCTAATACCAAACACAGACTTACCCCCATACACACTGTATCTCCAATACCAAACAAAGACTTACCCCCATACACACTGTATCGCTAATATCAAACACAGACTTACCCTTATACACACTGTATCTCTAATACCAAACACAGACTTACCCCATACACACTGTATCTCCAATACCAAACAAAGACTTACCCCCTTACACACTGTATCTCTAATACCAAACACAGACTTACCCTCATACACACTGTATCTCTAATACCAAACACAGACTTACCCCTATACACACTGTATCTCTAATACCAAACACAGACTTACCCTCATACACACTGTATCTCAAATACCAAACACAGACTTACCCCTATACACACTGTATCTTTAATACCAAACACAGACTTACCCCTATACACACTGTATCTCCAATACCAAACACAGACTTACCCCCATACACATTGTTTTTCCAATACCAAACACAGATTTACCCCATACACACTATCTCTAATACCAAACACAGACTTACCACCATACACACTGTATCTCCAATACCAAACACAGACTTACCCCATACACACTGTATCTCCAATACCAAACACAGACTTACCCCCATACACACTGTATCTCCAATACCAAACACAGACTTACCCCCAGACTTACTAATACTACAATATCTCTAATACTAACCACAGACTTACCCCCATACACACTGTATCTCCAATACCAACCACAGACCTACCCCCATACACACTGTATCTCTAATACCAAACACAGACTTACCCTCATACACACTGTATCTCCAAAACCAAACACCGACTTATCCCCCATACACACATTTTTCTGACCCTGAAATTCGCCCCTTCCACCAACATTGCATTTGCAGTTTCCACGCTGCAAGCCATGGCTTTATTTCAAGATTGAAGATTGAAGGTTCTCACCTCATCATCCTTGAACCAGGACAAGCTCTCGGCTGTCAGCACAAACCAGTACTCCTTTGCTCCTCCTTTCATGATGCTGATGTTGTTGATGGTCAGCCAACCTTTGCGAATGACCTAACAAAGAAAGAAGAAAGGTCACGGATCAAACCCGGTTGCAGATTTCTGTGACTTGGAAAGCAAGGCATTTGTGTCAGTGTTTTTTTTTTTTTAATGATCAAGACTGCAAAAAGGGTTTGTGACTGTGAAGGGTTGTGTTTTTTTTTATTTTTTATAAATGGCCAGAAAATAAAGTGAAGAAGTGTCTATGAAGAAGTGCTCGTGGTCTCTAACTATTCTAGCTTGAAATCAGAATGGCAGAAAGTGTGTTTTTGGTGCACTACAGTCTGTACTTGTGGGGGAAAAAAGTGGCCCCATGCACTACAAAATCCAATTGAAGCCCGTTTGCAACACATGAAAAAAATGTTATGCCTAATTGCGATTTTTCTTCTCTTACAATTCCCATTTTATTTCTTGGAAATCTGACTTAATTTCTTACAAATCTGAATTAGTTTTTCCTCAATTTATACATTTCTCTCACAATTTGACCATTTTACTTGCAATTCTGACTGTATTTCTTGCTTTCCTGAATTTGTATCTCACAATTCTGACTTTATTTCTCACAAATCTGATCAAGCTTTCCCTCAATCCATACTTTTGTTCGGCCTTTTTACTCACAATTCTGACTTTATTTCTCACTTTTTGGAAATATTTTAATTAATTCTGACTTTTTTTCAGCCAATCTGGCAGCGTCACCCCCTCTGTAGTGGCAGAAAACTTTAATAACACAATCTACCAACTACAATCAATAGATCAATCGGTGAAACAATAGATGAAATCATAAAGGACTATTTTGGGTGTGGTTTCATAAACCATGAGATCTTGTTGTTACTAGAAGGATCACATGACATCAAACTAAGAGAACTCAGAAAAGGAATGGGAAGAAATAAAGTTGAAATTGTGAGTGAAAAAGTCAAAATTGCGAGAAAACGGTAGAAACCGTAAGAAATAAAATCGGAACCATCAGAAATAAAGTTGGAATAGCGATAAATGAAGTCGGATTTTCGATAAATGAAGTTCGAATTTTGATAAATGAAGCCTGAAGTTCGAGAAATGAAGTCGGAATTTCGAGAAATAAAGTTGGAATTTCGAGAAATAAAGTTGGAATTTCAAGAAATAAAGTTGGAATTTCAAGAAATAAAGTCAGAATCTTGAGTAATAAAGTTGCAGTCAGACTTTTTTTGTTGTTGTTGTTGTAATGTGGTGAAAATGGGCTTTCATAAAATCCTGACTGAATCTATAATATAAAGTGAGAGGCTCTATAAAGTGTTAAAAAGCTACAACAGAATCAAAAAGAGGCTAGTTGCTCACAATTCCCCCCGAGGCTGTCGGTGATGAGACCTGAAACAGCATAAATGTGAGAGTGTCTTCTGTTTTAACCCAACACAAGGGCATGTCATAACCACGTGAACATGTGTCACATCTCCTGTAACCCAAAACCCTTACTGCTACTGTTTAATTATAAAGAACTAGCATCGCTAGCATCATTAGGCTAATTTTACATAAACCCATCATCATGTCAAGTGGACGATAAACAAAACTTACGGTAACTCAATATTTTTTCAATCAGTTCTGAGCTCCAGTGGAAATGTTCAGATATAGACTTAGAGGTGTAGCAAAAGAACATTATTTAAATATTTGAATCAGTATCTATTCAGTTCTTCACCTGGTAGCTTAGTAGCCTTTGGATCCAAAAGTCATGATTTCAAGTCCCAACCCCACCAAGATGCTACTTTTGGGCCCCTGAGCAAGGCCCTTGATTCCTCAGTTGGATGAGTTAAATGTACCAAGAATGAACAGCGTGAAGGCATCAAAAGTATTGGGACACCTGACCCCTATGTGGTTCTTCCACAAACTGTTGGAAGGCACAATTGTATACAGGGAGTGCAGAATTATTAGGCAGATGAGTATTTTGACCACATCATCCTCGTTATGCATGTTGTCTTACTCCAAGCTGTATAGGCTGGAAAGCCTACTACCAATTAAGCATATTAGGTGATGTGCATCTCTGTAATGCCTGTAGAATGCCTTTGGATGTGGTAACATTTTTTCATTCGCTTGAACTAGGAGACCAAAACCTGTTCCAGCATGACGATGCCCTATGTGCACAAAGCCAGTGGCAGGAAAGACTGCTTTCCCTGGGTTGGAAGATGTGGAATATTTCCTGCTATTGAGCTCCAACCCCCACTGTCAACCCCAGGACTCCTGATCTCCATCAGTATCTGACAGCTTAGTGATGCAACCTGCAACCTTCTGATCAGTAAACCAGAGCCTTAAACTCTGGAGCCTACCACTTCAAAAAGGACCTAGGAATCTTATGGCCAGGTCTCCACAAACTTTTGTTCCAAATAGAGACAGTGAAATCTTAGAAATATGCTAACAAGCTTTAATTTTCAGTTCCAGGCAGTATTTTGAGTTGTTAATCAAGTGAACGTTTAACACTGCAGGTTCATTCAAATTTGTGAGCTGATTCTACATTTTATTCAATTTTATTATCTTCTACTTTGTCAAATATACATTTACAAACACTAAGGCTTTTATTTTAAATTACATTAGAAACCAAAAGCTACACTAGAACTAAATGCAATCTAGAATGAATGGTCTTTGAAACACAAAATAACTAAATCATTACTATGTACCATCAAAACTCAAACCTGAAATGAAACTAATATTATTTTTGGAACTTTAATGTTTCAGGTCCATATCCATTCTCTATTGTGACCCCTTTCCTAGGACTTTTTTTATTTTTTAGTTTAAACTACAAACCTGAGAAGCGAGTCCTTTCTTACCTGAATGTCCTGTCAGAACAGGAAACATGGCAGGTCTCCGTAAACGGGGACATGCATGAGGACGGCTCGCTCACAGAGAGGGGAAGTAGGGATGGAAAACAAGATGCTGGCCATGATAACATAAAACAATTCATAAAAACATAACTGAAATTTAGGAGTAGGAGATATAAAGATATTTAAAAAAGCTGATTATCTATAAGGCCACCACAATCAGATCTTCAGGATGTGTTGTTACAGTGATTATTTCAAAAGCCGATTTTTTATCTTTATATATTTAAAATCAAATATCATATACAGTGAGGAAAATAAGTATTTGAACACCTGTCTATCAACTAGAATTCTGACCCTCAAAGACCTGTTAGTCTGCCTTTAAAATGTCCACCTCCACTACATTTATTATCCTAAATTAGATGCACCTGTTTGAGGTCGGTAGCTGCATAAAGACACCTGTCCACCCCATACAATCAGTAAGAATCCAACTACTAACATGGCCAAGACCAAAGAGCTGTCCAAAGACACTAGAGACAAAATTGTACACCTCCACAAGGCTGGAAAGGGCTAGCTTGGTGAGAAAGGTCCACTGTTGGAGCAATCATTAGAAAATGGAAGAAGCTAAACATGACTGTCAATCTCCCTCGGACTGGGGCGCCATGCAAGATCTCACCTCGAGGGGTCTCAATGATCTTAAGGAAGGTGAGAAATCAGCCCAGAACTACACGGGAGGAGCTGGTCAATGACCTGAAAAGGCCTGGGACCACTGTTTCCAAGGTTACTGTTGGTAATACACTAATAGGTGATGGTTTGAAATCATGCATGGCACGGAAGGTTCCCCTGCTTAAACCAGCACATGTCCAGGAACGTCTTGAATTTGCCGATTACCATTTGGATGATCCAGAGGAGTCATGGGAGAAAGTCATGTGGTCAGATGAGACCAAAATAGAACTTTTGGGTCATAATTCCACTAAACGTGTTTGGAGGAAGAAGAATGATGAGAACCATCCCAAGAACACCATCCCTACTGTGAAGCGTGGGGGTGGTGGCATCATGCTTTGTGGGTGTTTTTCTGCACATGGGACAGGGCGACTGCACTGTATTAAGGAGAGGATGACCGGGGCCATGAATTGTGAGATTTTGGGAAACAACCTCCTTCCCTTCAGTTAGAGCATTGAAGATGGGTCGAGGCTGGGTCTTCCAACATGACAATGACCCGAAGCACACAGCCAGGATAACCAAGAAGTGGCTCTGTAAGAAGCATATCAACTTGAATTTGCCGATTACCATTTGGATGATCCAGAGGAGTCATGGGAGAAAGTCATGTGGGTCGAGGCTGGGTCTTCCTACATGACAATGACCCGAAGCACACAGCCAGGATAACCAAGGAGTGGCTCTGTAAGAAGCATATCAAGGTTCTGGCGGAAGATCTGCGTGGAGGAGTGGGCCAAAATCCCTCCTGCAGTGTGTGCAAAACTGGTGAAAAACTACAGGAAACATTTGACCTCTGTAACTGCAAACAAAGGCTCCTGTACCAAATATTAACATTGACTTTCTCAGGTGTTTAAATACTTGAACTTAACTTAAATACATACATTGTGATTTCTGGATTTTTTTTTTTTTAGATTATGTCTCTTACAGTGGACATGCACCTACAATGACAATTTCAGACCCCCTCCATGATTTCTAAGCGGGAGAACTTAAATAGCCGGGTGTTCAAATACTTATTTTCCTCACTGTAATTGAAAGTCTAGATGTTCCCATTGACGTCACATAGACAGCACTGATTTATAATATAGATACCTTAATAATCTCTATCACCTATATATCACATAATAATATCACCCACTCCTAAAATAGAAATCATAAAGGATAATGCAGAAACCAGAAGCAGAACGACAGCAACGACAAAAATCAACCAAAGGCAGAAGACAATTCGATGTATAAAATAAAATCATGGGCATTGGACAGGAAATGAACAAGAATTGAATAAATCCTGTAGATCTCTCTCTCAGTATGCTGTTAATTCTGCATCTGTCAGGCCTATGAAAGGTGGTAGTTGGACTTGTGATCAGACGGTCATGAGTTCAAATCCCTGCCACTGCTGGGCCCCTGAGTAAGGCCCTTAACCCTCTATTGCTCAGCTGTATATTATTAAGATAAATGTAATTGACTCTGGAGGAGGTCTTCTTCCAAATGCCATAAATGTAAATGAGTGGATTTGGATTATAATCAAAGCGGTTTATATCAATCCTCATTGTTCTTCACATTAACCTCAGGGATCGTCAAGCTGTTCATGTGGAGCTCGAAGGTTCTCCGAATGGTTCAGAATCTGACAGAATCACTGGATTTTTGGCTTCACGACACTGAGAGCTTCTGCTAGATTCACCTGACCATGTGTCTGGCTTTATTCAGATCCATTTGGATTTCAGTACTGGATTTGGATTATCGGATCCAAAATATAAAAACTGCTTAAACTACACTCAGCTGTCTAAACGCTTATTCTATTTCAGCTTGTGATGATATTATGAGCTTGTTATCTCATGTTTATTCATGTGTTATTAAGACAATTTAATCATTATCATAACTTTACCATTAAGTATTAAAAGACGATAGATATGAATTTTTCAGGAATTGCTTTTTCTCCCCATAACACCACTACAACCCACGCAAAAGAGCAAACGGTGGCACAGGAGAGTCTCAGAAGTGCATTTGTTTCATTCTTGATCATTTTCTGATCAATAAATACCTCATCTTATCAATTACAAACGTTAAATCCTCTCATATTCTAGCCATTTTGAGTTTTGCCTTGGTTTATAAGAGCAGAATAATACAGTGTGTGTGTGCTGGAGAGGAAAGAAAGAAATATGAGAATTTAAAAGAAAGAAGCAAAAAGCATTATATGCTACCAAGCAAGCAATAGTCATAGTCATGGATGAATGGAGCCTGGATCTTAAAAAGATTACACACCTACACACACACACACACATACACACACACACACACACACACACACACTAACCTGGTTTCCGGCAGAACTCGTCTTGTTTGCTTGGCTGCTCCTCTGTTGTGCACTTGGAATGAAAGAAATCACATAAAGAACATTATTTCATACGAACATCCAAAATAAACCAAAATATCGTACAGTATTTTACACCCAAAGCTGCTACACTGCGTGACCTTAAGCTTGTGGACAACCGATTCCTATATGCGCTTCGTTTTGAGCATCCCCATTCGCTTTTATAATAACCTCCACTCTACTGGGAAGATGTTCCACTAAGATTGTGTAAATATTTCTGCTCATTTAGACACAACACAACGGTGTTAGTAAAGTCAGGTGCTGATGTGGGTGAGGTGAGGAGATCTGATGGGCAATCAGCATTCCTGCAGATTCTTCATGGAGCCTGTGCTCAGGGATTTTTGCTCAGGGATATTTTCATTCTGAAGCAGATTCGGATCTCAGAGTTCAAGAGAAGAGAAAATGACGTTACAGTACCTGAAGCTTTTCTATACAACTTTGTGGTAAGAATTTCGAAAAAGATGCCACATACAGTATGTAAATCTTTTTATTACTAATTTAATTATGTCTATGATTTTTATATTTATTATTATTATTATTATTATTATTATTATTATTATTATTATTATTATTATTATTATTAATATTATTATTATTATATTTGTGTT
>MU551626.1:107007-122449 GCA_024362625.1 Silurus asotus
TATTATAATATTTATTATTATTCTTGTTATATTATTATTATTATTATTATTATTATTATTATTAATATTATTATTATTATTATTATATTTGTTAGTTATTTTTTTATTGCTATTTTTTTTTCTTTTTTATTATTATAAATGTAACCCTTTTTTTTTAAATACCAAGAAGAATCATTATAATATTTATTCTTATTCTTATTATATTTGTCATTATTTTGTTATCATTATTTTTATTGTATCTTTATTGTTGCTCTTTTTGTTTGTTGGTGTTGCCTCAGACGAAAAAGAAAAAAAAAAAGCACAAAAAATATTATTTTGTTAATTTTTATTTTATTTTTTAAATGAAATAAATAGGATGAAAGTTTCTGTTTGTATCTGCAGATCTGTTATTTCTTAGATCTAAACCATCTGAATATTATTGTGAACTTTTTTAACTTTTTGTCTTTTTTCAGGCTATTGCTGTTTTCCAGCTCCTTCTCCTTGTCCCGTCCCTTCGTCTTCATCTTCTTTCCGTTCTTCTTCATCTTCTTTCCATTCTTCTCTATGTTCTCTAGCTCGTTCTTCATCTCCGCTTCCTCCCTCTCCATGTCCTCTAGCTCCTTCATCATCTCCGCTTCCTCCCTCTCCATGTCCTCTAGCTCCTTCATCAGCTCCGCGTCCTCCTTCTCCATGTCTTCTCCATCCTTCTCTATATCCTCTCCATTATTCTCCATGTCCTCTTCCTCCTGCTCTGAGCTTTCTTCCTCCTGGACGTTTCTCTCATCCTCTGTTGCCTCTACCATTTGTTCAAACTGTTCGACTGTAGCCTGGAGTTCGTCCTTGTGTTTCTTCTGCACCTTCTGCAGCATCAGTGGGTCCTTGATGGTCTTAGAAAGACTTTCCGTCACCAATTCAGCAACGTTCTCACATTTCTCATGCTCTTTTCTCACGTTTGCAAATTCGTTCTGCAAATTCATCCATTCTTGCTCCCAGCACTCTTCCTTCAAGCTTACTTCCTCCAAACTCACGTCTGACAGACTATCGTCCATGATCACGCCATCCAACCTCTTACACTCTTTCTCTGAGCTCTGCCACTCATTCTCTAATTGCGTTTTCCCTTCTTCAAAGCTTATTTTCTCTTTCTCCAAACTCTCTTGCTCTCTTTCCAAGTTCTCCCTCCATTCCTGTAAGCGCTGGTGCTCTTTTGCCAAGCTTTCATTCCATTTCTTCAGGCCTTCTTTCTGTACTTCCAGGTCCACTCTAGCTTTCTCTAGGTTCTTCTTCTCTTCCTTCAAACTCATTCTCTCTCTCTCCAAAATTGCGCTTTGTTTCTTCAGGTTCAAACTGGCTTTCCTCAGGCATTTCCTATCTTCTGCCAAGTTGTCCTTCTCTTTCTCCAAGGATGATCTTTCGTTCATCATGCTCGTTTGCTTCATCGTGATGCTGTTCCATTCTTGCTCCAGTTTCGATCTCTCGTTCATCACAATCTCCTTCTCTGCCCTTAAACTGTCCCATTCTTCCTTCAGTGCTGCTTTATCTTTCTTTGAGCTCCTGAACTCGTTTTGTAATCGGACCATTTCTTCTGTTGCTTTCTCCCACTGTTCATCCAAGTCCTTCCACTGTTTCTCCATCTTTTCCTTCTCTTTCTCCTGCTCTTTCCCCAAGCTCTCTTTCTCATTCTCCAAGCTTTCCATTTCTCTCTTCAAGTCCTTCCTCTCATTCTCCAAGTCCTCCTTCGCCTTCTCCAAGTTCTCCTTCGCCTTCTCCAAGTTCTCCCTTTCTCTCTCGAAGCTCTCCTTCTCTCTCTTAAAGCTCTCCTTCTCGCTCTCTAAGCTCTCCTTCTCTCTCTCTAAGCTCTTTTTCTCTCTCTTCAAGTCATCTTTCTCCTTCTGCAGGTTCTTGATCTCATTCGTCCAGATTTGTCTGGCCGTCTTCGCCAGCTCTGTTTGGTCTTCAAAGTTTCTGATGGAATTCTGAAGAGCAGTGTTCTTATTTTCTAACTTGTCCATCAACAGCTTGTTGAGGTCCTTCATCTGGTTCATCTGCTCCTGGTCTTCATTCAGTTTCTTATTCTTTGCCCTTAGGTCTTCTGTGAGTGCTAAGTAAGTGCTTTTCTTCTCTTCTATGTCCTTCTTAAACTCGTTCGCATCTTTCAGCAATTCTTCTCTCAGTTCGCTCAGCTCCAACTCGTCTTGCTGCCCTGAGGTTTCTATCAGCTCACTGGAGAGTTCATCCGTACATAATTCCATCATCGCTCTACTTTTCATCAATCCTCAACTTCAAGTGCGAGTTTCTCTGTTGTGCCCATACTATATATAGGCAGCGCACCGCCCCTTTGTGACGTCACATACGCATGGGGCTCATGCTGCTGCGACTGTACAAAAAAAAAACAAAAAAAAAACAATAGCAACAAAATGGCTGATATTTGGCTCCGTTTAATAAAAAGACATCCTGTGAAAAGAAAGAGGACGCGGATCTCGTGTGAGTTTTGCTCCGATTTACAGAGCGCCTTTTCCCCGTGTCCCTTCACTGGGATGTCAGAGATGCAGTTCCGAGTCTCGGCCACTAGGGGTGATATGTCATATATTTACATTTTACATTGTATTAACTATATTTCTCTCTCATTGTTTTTAGTTTTATATATATATATATATATATATATATATATAACGAAGTCATGCTTTTCTAATAGATGCGGTATGCAGTTATCTAGCATTATCTTGCTCAAATATGCAAGGCCTTTTGTGAAATAGACGTTTTTGGATGGAAGCATTTGTTGCTGTAAAAATGAATAAACCATTCAGCATTGATGGAGCCTTTTGTAATGTGCAAGACGCCCATTCCACAGGCAATAATGCACCCCTATACCATCAGAGATGCAGTGGAGTTTTTACTGAGTGCATGCAGTTATTTTTGATACAGAATCCTGACTGCTTTAAATGCCTCAGGGTCTAAAGATCATGCCTGAGGCATTTAAAGCAGTGTTTTAAAGCAGTGTTTAAAACGATGTTTTCTGTGGCGTGCTATTCACAATTATGTGATCACAAGCATTTTCTTACTGCACTCTTTTTTTATTATTTATTATTTGTTCAGGTAATGAAATAAGCTTTCCCTGCAATTTCTCAGTCCGCTTTAGAGCAGAGGTCACAAAGTATTTTCTGCGTCTCGTGATCATACCTCAGCCATGAAAACTCTTGAATCTGATTTTTGTCACTTTTATTTATGTTTTCACTCACTGACATAGAAAGATGGTTCTCAATGTGTCTGTCGTTCTCCCTCTAAGGCACAACTGCAGCCTGCTTTTTTACTAACAGGCAGGTCATCATCAGACAGTTGTTGAGTTGGACAAAGATGAAGACTGTTTGAAAAATTTAGTTAATAGAATAAAATAATGCGGAAAGGTGAGTTTTGCTTTAACTGTCTGGTAATTTTGGCGCTTTAACTCAAGTGTAGGTGACTTATTCGTCTCTGTTTATTACGTCAACAAATTATGCGATAGGTTGTTCATCACAGAACCAAACATAAAAAGTCATAACATGCAGATTATTTGGTCATAACGTACAAATTTATATGGTCGCAGGTGGCAATCTAAGCAAAAATATTATTTGAAAAATATTTAAATGCGACCATTTCAATTGCAGTCTGGAGCCCTGTGATATATTCAATTGTTTCACAATTTTATGTTTAGGAACATTATTCTAAAATTGATCCACAATTTCGGGATACAGTCCATCACAGATGGTAAAACTATGCCCATATTTACTTCTGAGAGATTCTACCTCTTTAAGATATGCTATTTATACCAAAGCTTTTACTGAGCTGTGGTCAATTAACCTTATTAGTTGCAAAATGTTTCTCCAATGTTGTAATTTTTTAATAGCACTAAGTTTTCCAGACTTTTGCTGCCTTGTCCCAACTTTTTGGGACGTGCTGCAGCCATCAAATTCAAAATTACCCTTATTTTCCCTTAAAATGGTATATTCACTGTAAAAGAAATTCCAGGATTTCACAAGATGTAACAGTAATATTTTACAGTAGCTTACATTATTAGCATTTCACAGGCATTACTGTGACATTTCACAATATAGTACAGTGTTGAGGCTTTTATTGTGAAACTAATGCCATCAGCGAAATCACAGGCAGCGGCTGTCTTTGATTTATCTTTGCTATCTTTGAGTTCTCTCATCTCTGCGGATTCAGTGGTAAGTTTTGTCCAAATTTGGCAATTAAATGACTGATTTATATATATATATATATATATATATATTGATTTGGTTAAATATATATTTTTTACTTTTTACTGCACGCCGATTTCAGCTGGTGTATAAAGTCCTGACTCTCACTCTTTACGAAGATAAGAATCAGCAGGCAGAAGGCAGTAAGAAGTTTGGGGTTAACATGAATGAGACAGAGGGAGTCAGTGATGTAAACACGACTGAGAACAGACACATTCCTGATCATCATCATCTTTTCTCTGCTTGTGTTCTATATGTGGATCTTCAGCCTGGATACATTCATTAGTTAACAACATTTTAAATTAGTTTTGTATTAATATATATATATATTTGCCTGTCAAAATTAAAATGATTGTAAACGGCACTAGATTTTATAAACACGCCATCAATTCAGCTCGCGTTTCTGTTTTTACCATTTTTATAAAAAATGTAAAAATATCTAAATATAAAAGAGGGGAGATTAAAACCTTCAGAAAAACATACACTTATTCACGAAGTTCCTTCTTTACTTAGATATAAAATAAATAAATAAACTCCAGATTAAAAATAATTTTAATCAGTAAACTTTTCTTTTATTTCTGCGCCAAGTCTCAAATCAAACACCAAATCCGCCATGTTTTACACAATTTACCCTCTAGGTGGCGTTTTGTGGGTTTTTCCCCTCATAATTGCGACACAAACTACTTTTTTACTTAAGTACATGTCATCCACTCATCCAGTCTTAAAACACCTGGTCTTTTATGGTTTTTGAGAGACACCTGCATGTTCCAGCAAACATGGTAATGTACCAGTATGAAGATTTATTTTGATCTAATAAATATACAGATGTTATTCTCAGTGAAAATCCTCCCGTATAATAAAGAACAGCTTTACAAGTCATGTGAAGTTTATTACTGCAGTGCTTTAGAGTGTGATTATGGTCTTTAATCAATAACACTGGAGAGTAACATAGTAAAATAGCTCAACATCTGAGATCATCACAGATCCAACACCAGCTTCTCCATGCCAGAGCCTTCAAACACTCAAAGAGTTCCAGTGTCCAAACTCCACATGAAGTGGGATCCAATTGGTGCTGGTACCAGTTTTATTGGATTTTACACACTCTCAGCATCCAGACAGTTCATTTCCACCAAACATTCAGCTGAAATACTTTAACATGCCTCCTGTAAAACTCTCCAAAGATGTTCTTCACTAGTTGAAGATTTCTTCTTCATCCCAGAGCAGTTAACTGGGATTTATGTGCAGTGACTGGGAAGGAAATTCCACGAAGGTCTTGAAGGTGAAGTCGATTCCAATGAGCCGCAATCCAGACGGAATGACATAGTGTTGAAGTATGGAATGGGAGCGTTCCCTGCTCCAGAATATTCATTTTCTCATCCTGCTGCTGCTTTTTCTCTTTTAGAGATGAACAGTGATGGAGACATTTAATGCTTCTTTCTCGTTTATGAACCTCGTTCTCTCTTTGTCCCAGCCACTTTGTTCTTTAGCAAAACTCGCTCTACACTGCTTCCATGACCGTTTCTCTTTCTCCCAGGTTTTTCCCTCATTCTCACAGGCCGTTTTATCTTCTGCCCAGATCTCCCTATCTTCCTTCCATTTGACCATCTCTAAGTCCCAGCATGATCTCTCTCTCTGCATTTCTTCCCTCTCTTTAATCCAGCGCTCTTCATCTTTCTCCAAGACCAGCCTCGCCGTCTCGGCTTCGTTTTCTCGCTCTTCCAGGTGTGAAATGTAAGCCTGGAGCTCGTCCTTGTGTTGCAGAAGGTGGCTGTTCTTTCCGTTCAACTCCTGAACCTTTAGGCAGTATTGTTGCTCCTTTTCATTACACGCTTCTTCATCCGTACATACGTGCTTCTTCATCGCTTCTCTTGCTTGAGCCTGGGCTTCGTTCACACTTTGAATTTTTGCCAGAATTTGTTGATTGAGTGCCAGTTTAGAAAGCTGTTTGTCCTTCAGCTGTTTCTTGAGTTCTTCAGCGTCTGTCTGCAGAGAATTCGCTGCTTTCATTTCAAAATCCTTTTGTTGGGTCTTTTTCTTCTTCTCGCGCTCGTGCAATTTTCTGAGCATCGCTTGCTTCTCCTCCAGCATCTTTTTCAGGGCATGATCTTTCTCTTGCCACTGATGAAGCATCATGCTGCACTTCTTCTCCCAAGAGACCTCACTTTCACCTTCTTCTTCCTCTAGTTCAGCATTCATCCTTTCGTTCTCCAGCCTGGCCTGCTCTTTAGCCTGATGCTTCTGATCAAACATGAAGGTGGCCACCACATTCCCTATCTGCATCACCAGCTTCTCATTGTCTACTTGGATTATTTTGGCTTTGTGCTCTTCCAAATCGTTCTCCTCAGTCTGGGTATGTTTCACACTCCTTTCCTCTGAGTCTTCTGAGAGCGTCTGTATAGCGCCACCTCTCTTCTCTTGCTCCTCTGTCGGATCTGATATAGCCCTCTGTGTTTTTTCACAAAGACGAGTTTTCTCCTCTTTCCTCTGCTCTATGAGAGCTTGTAGTCTCATGATATTCATCTGCCGCTGACTCATCCTTTTCTCTATTTCTTCTTGATCCTCCTGCATCTTCTTCAGCAAATCATCTCTCTCCTGCAGGTTCGTACGGATGCAGCCGGCATCCGTCTCTGCAACTTCAGAGCAGTCCTTCTGGACATCATTATCTTGACCAAGCTGCACATTCGGCTTCATCTTGCAACTCGCACTAAGACCAACCGTCTTATCTTGACTTGCAGCTATGCACTTGAATATATATATACACAGACACACCCAGAATGGCCTTGTGACGTCACAGAATGAGCGAGAGAGAGAGAGAGACACGACGTGCTGGTCACGTGATCTCGTTAGTTTACCGCGCAGCGCCTGAAGTTTATTATAAACCAACAAACAAGTAACAAAATAAAGAGTATCCCGAGAAAGAAAAGGACGCAAATTTCGTCTTTTTTTCCCCCAAACTCCGAGCGTCCTGTCCGTGTGAATATGAGCCGTGTTTCCTTCACTACAATTCAAGAGATGCAGTTCCAGATCTCACCTGTAGGAGAGGATCTAAAGGTGTGCCAGGCTTATTGCCCCAATAGGTCTATAGGTGGCGCCAAATCACCGGTTTTAAATAATAATAATAATAATAATAATTATTTATTATTATTATTATTATTATTATTATTATTATTATTATTATTATTATGGACACTCTAAGACATATCTTGTATTTTTCAATCTTATCTCATACCAGATTATCCTCTACATTAAAGATTTAAGATTTCTATTTGTCGCATACATAATAATATATACACATAAGAGTAAAATATGAGGAAATGAGAAGATAAAAGAAAATAAGAGAAGATATGAAAAAATATTATATAATGATAAAGTGAAATATGCTAAATAGAAGCACATCTGCCTCACCACATCCATGAACCTCCTCCTTGCCCTTCCTCTTTTTCTTCTGCCTGGTGGTTCCACCATCAGCATTTTTCTACAGCTTTATAAACCCCATGTCTCTCCTCTGTACAAGATCATACCATCTCAATCAAACCATGTCTCCTCTCTCACCTTTCTCCAAAACTTCCCACCTGCACAGTCCTTCTGATAAACTCGTTTCTGATCCTGTCCATCCTTATCCCATCAACATCTTCAGCTCTGCTACCTCCAGCTCCACCTTCTGCCTTTTACTCAATGCCACTGTCTCTAATCCATACAACATCTCAGGTCTCACCACAGCCCTATAAACTTTCCCTTTCACTCTCACAGATACTTTTACTGGGTCACAAAAACAAATAGGCTTTAAAAACCCATGGGAAGAGAATCATGACAGACACAAGCATGGCTTCTAAAGGATACTGTATTGTATTTTAATCATTTATATTCAACTTTTAATTATATTTTATTTCCAAATAAAACTGATTTCGAAGACAGTCTTGCTTTAATCACTGTTCTTGGTGGACCTGAAGTAGGAACCTGAGATTAAATGTTTTATGGGATTTAATGGGCAATATATACGCAAGATGTGTCTCTTAAACGCAGTATAAACTCCTGGTGAGGAAGATACACGTGTGTGGACGTTAACACGTGCAGGAGAAGTGTGTTAATGCTTCCTTTTGTTTATGTGATTTAGCATGTTTATGGATTTGTCAGAATGTGTGTATATTTTCTTTTATCAGTTTCACCACTACCGTGTTGTACACCGTGTTTTACTGTATGCCATTTATTTCTGTACTGTTTAGTTCACCGTGTGTAGAGTAGGACAGCGCATCAGCTGGAGAAGAGATGTTGCCAATTTCTGTTTTTATCTTTAATACTTTGTTTTCTCTCAAAATCCAAAATCCCATGTTGGGGATCTATCAGATAAATAAAACCTGAAAAAGTCATTTTGTTGAATTTGTGTGTATAATTTCTCTACCCATCAACAAATCTTGGTACCAGGAGTGGGGTATCTGATCGTTTTTGTCGCCATCTTAAGGCGAGTATAGTGCTTACAGTAAACGGCAGTGGTGACACGAAGCTGCAGTGACCTGCTGGACAGGCATGGAGTTCCAGTGGTGTGCTGTGGACTTCGAGACTACTGAGTGGGACTTCAGTGCAGAGACTGCATCTACAGTTACGGACCAGTTCATCGCTGTGGACTTCAGACGACCTTTATTTCTCAGGACTGAAGTACCAGATACTCTTCATGATGCACTCTGCGAGAGAACAAGCTGACATTGGCAACGTTGATATCTTAGCACAAATCTCTGAACTGGATAGGAAACACCAGCAGGCCATGGCAAGTATTGCCGCTTTAAGGCGAGAACCACAGAGGTCTATGTGCCTAGAGAACGTCACATTTCCCCATTTAGTGGTGAATATGAAAAAGATGTTTGTTCGGTTGATGACTTTTTGAAGAAGTTGAACACGTTTTGCGTGCTAGAAACTAGTCTACAAGCGATCAGCATGATTTTATTATGTCTCTTTTGATTGGTGCTGCCTCAGAGGAAGTTTGACTGCATAGTAATGGCACAATCAGTCACATGACCTGTTAGATTTTCTCAGAAAAGCATTTAGAGATAAAAGCCAGACTGTTACATCACTTTTACAGCCGTAAGCAGAAAGATTGTGGAGATGTTTTGGAATATTCACACGCATTGTGTCAGATTTGGAGAACTGTGTTACAACAAAGCCCAAATGCTTTACCTAATCAGCACCGAGTTCTTAGGGATCAGTTTATTGAAGGGCTCAGAGACCCAGTAATAAAAAGAGAGCTTAGGAAGTTTGCCAGAGGAAATCCAGACTCTTTAATAATAGACGTATGTGAAGAAGCATTATGGAGGACGAGTCCAGTCATTCACGAAACTCTAAGAGCAGATGTAAGGGATCTGATAGGGGGGATTAGGAGGCTCGGTCCACCGTAGTAAAGGCCAGTGAACCACATTTATTGACTTTAAAGGATCTTCTCAAAGTAGTAGCTAAAAACAGATCAGTGAACTTATTGCAGCTATAAAGCCCTTGGCTGTCCAGAAGGAAAGCCCTAGCAATCAATCTGGTATCAGACCTCGGGTTCAATTTAGATTTACAGATGATGGCAAACCAATCTGTCTAAAATGAAAAGGAGAAGGACACATAGCTAACAACTGCCCAAAGAACCAACGTGTAATCAAGCTGCAAACGAATTACGATCAATATGTAGACCACAACCAAGATGCCTCCACTGATATGAGTCGAGCAATTAGGGGTCACAACTTAGACCCAACCAGAATCACCAGTTACTTGTCTGTGCTGTGTAAACATGCCCGGTTGTGGACATGAGGATAGGTGGTGGGTTTTTCCCGGTTTCACAAACTCCAAGCTAAAAAACTGAACCCCATAACATCAGACCAATGAAATTTCCGAACGGAAACGAAAAAAACGCACCTCACTTGTGTTCTGAGCTGCACGGCATCGAGAGAAAAAACGTTTTTTTAAATGCACGACGATGCCAAAAGATAAACTCCCGTGAGAAATAGTTGTGAAAGGAAGGAGGAAGACGTGAACAATGACTTTCTTGGTCGGCTACTGTTTAGATACAAGCCGTTGTAACACGTTGAGTCTGGGTGAAGGGAGAGCTCGCTAACTCCAGTTACAACAGAAATCATATAAGCACTGACAGGTTTCCAAAACTCATGCTTTTTTATTTTTCTTGGCAACAGTGTTTGGGTTAGACAAAGAAACTTAGAAATGAGCATCAGAAAATAATAAGGACATATTCCTCAGTCTTACACACACGCAGTAATAGTGTAAAAATGCGGCGGCAGGCTATTCCCAAAATACCACTCTGCTCTTAAAGGAAGCGTAATATATTTCACCCGTTACACCGTGTAACAGACACTGTCTTTCATCAAAGCCTGTGTAAAGTACATTAGTGTAGACATATATAAGACCTGCGGCTTATATATGGGTGCGCTTTATAGTCCGGAAATTACGGTACAGTGTTTTAATGAGCTGCTTTATGCTACTGAGATATGTACATAAACTCCTGGCGAGGAAGATCACCATTACAATATTTGCAATATTTTGCATTGCACCAGCTTTCACTGTACTGATTTTATACATCTGTTGGAGAAGAGATGTTGCCAATTTCTGTTTTATTTTTTTTACTTTGTTTTCTCTCAAAATCTAAAATCCCATGTTTTTCTACTCCTGATTCCAGTACTCTTTGTTGACTTCCTGGTTTTTGCTAATATTTCTCGCTCTTAGAGGTGTGGAATTTACGCCTGGAGTTTAGAGATGTGCTGCAGGAGCTTTGAAACTATCAGCTTTTTTAGCACCTCCTTCGGGTCGTCTTGAACTTCAGCCTGCATTTCAGCAGCATTTGGGACATCAGACAGACTTTTCATCTCACTGTCGCTATCATTGGTCTTGCTCCCCTGCAGCTCTTCTGCATCTTCCTGGTCCTGATCCTCAGTCTTCACCAGAAGCTGCTCTGGGAGTTTCATGTCCTGAAGGCATGAAGGCACATGCTGCGTTTCTGTCTCCAGGAGGCCTCCCTCTTTCTTCTCTTTCTCTCTATTAGCTTTCCTCCTCTCCTGATCTTCATCATTCTGTTCTTGGTCTAACGCAAAGGTAGCCATCACATTCCCGAGCTGCATCACCACCTTTTCCTTTTGTTTTACAAGTTTTCTTTCGTTCTGTTCTTGATTAAGACTCTTAACCTTTCCCAGAAAATTGTTCAAGAGCGTCTGTTGGGTTCGCTTTCTTTCCTCCTGCTCCTTCTTCGAATCTGAAATAGCCTTCTGTGTTTGTTCTCTGAGACTATCTCTCTCCTCCTTCTTCTTCAGTCGAAGACTCTTGTGTAACACCATATCGACCTCCAGCTCTCTCATCCTTTGCTCCATTTCTGACCTTTGCTTCTGCATATTCCTCAGCATGTTTACTTTCTCCTGCAGTTGCTGACTAAGGCACTTGGCCTCCATGTCTGCTACGTCAGAGCGATTCTTCCCCTTACCCTTCGACTCGACCTTCTGCTTACCTCCATCAGAGTTCAAGTCTCCTTCTTTCACCTGTAACTGACTCTTGCTTTCACTTACAATGTTTATAACTTCCTTAATCTCCTCTGTCTTTGTTTTCGCATCAACTTCCTGCTTATTATTACTATTACTCTTATCATTACGCTCTTGGACAGATGTCTGATTTGACATTCCAGATTTGTCTTCACTGGACTGCAGCAGACTGAAACACTTTGTTTGATCAGACTCACTAAGAGATGGCTCTTCTGGAAACGGGTTGTAGTATAACGAAAGAGAATTATTTGGGTAGCTCTTATACATACTGACTTTTATGTTACTAACAACAGTGTGAGACTTTGCTCCTCTTCATGCTTCTATATGAAGACCGTGGTTTTGTGACGTCAGAAAAACGAACCGTTTTGAACGAGTCTTTCATGTGACTGAGAAGAATCATTTTGAACGAGTCTATCATGTATCTCGGAAAAACGAATCGTTTAGAACGAGTCTTTTATGTGACCGAGAAGAAAGAATCATTTTGAACGAGTCTTTCATGTGACTCGGAGGAAAATAATCATTTTGAACGAGTCTTTTATGAGACTCAGAAGAACGAATAATTTTGAACGAGTCTTTTATGGGACTGAGAAGAAAGAATCATTTTAAACGAGTCTTTCATGTGACTCAGAAGAAAGAATCATTTTGAACGAGTCTTTCATGTGACTCAGAAGAACGAATCATTTTAAACGAGTCTTTTATGGGACTCAGAAGAAAGAATCATTTTGAACGAGTCTTTCGTGTGCTTTAGAAAAAACGAATCATTTTGAACGAGTCTTTCATGTGACTGAGAAGAACGAATCATTTTAAACGAGTCTTTTATGGGACTGAGAAGAAAGAATCATTTTGAACGAGTCTTTCGTGTGCTTTAGAAAAAAACGAATCATTTTGAACGAGTCTTTCATGTGACTCAGAAGAAAGAATCATTTTGAACCAGTCTTTAATGTGACTCAGAAGAACGAATCATTTTGAACGAGTCTTTCGTGTGCTTTAGAAAGAACGAATAATTTCGAACGAGTCTTTCATGTAATTTAGAAAAACGAATCATTTTGAACGAGTTTTCCATGTGACTCAGAAGAACGAATCGTTTTGAACGAGTCTATCATGTGACTCAGCATAAACGAATCGTTTTGAACGAGTCTTTAATGTGACCGAGAAAAAAATATTTTTTTAACGAGTCTTTAATGTGAGACTCAGGAGAACGAGTCGTCTTAAAGAGTGATTCGTTTATTTTCTACGCGCACGAGCAAACCATCGTAAAATCATTGGGTAAGTAGATGAAACAGAAATTGGTTCATCACTCGACTCCTCTAGTCCGAGTCATTCGCGGGTTTTTTAATCACGTGACTCTCACAGACCCTATGCAGTTATACAGTGGTGGCAAAAGTCCACACATCCTTCACTTCAGTAGAAGTGCAGATACTCATGTCATATTAATATTACTATATATTATATATATTGTACCATATATTAATTATTCATGTCTTCAATACTCTAATTAACATCAACATGCAGAAATATTGATGCTTTATGCAAATGTATGTTTATTATTAGTGAAACCGAACTCAAAACAGAGCATTTGACACATCAGCATTTTTATCAGTAAGGGGATTTCTAAGTGGGCTATCGACAGAAGATTTCCACCAGATGTAGCCATCAAGCCAAATATTGAATTCATACAAAGAAATCAGAACATTTAAAAATACAAGTTGAGTTATAATAAATAAAGTGAAATGACACAGGGAATAAGTATTGAACACATGAAGATAACAATGTGCAAAATGGCATAGAAAGCCAGGAGATCACCTGAAATCTGTCAGTACTGATAGTGAAACCCTGCTCCCTATCAGTACTAATATACCAAGACCAAGGTTTCATCTCACTGTTAGTTTTACTAGATCTTAGTGCTGCGTTCGACACTATTGATCATGATCTTCTCCTAGATTGCTTACAGAATTACATTGGTATTCAGGGACAGGCATTAAGCTGGTTTAAATCCTACCTGTCTGATCTTTACCATTTTGTAAATTTAAATAGAGATCTATCCAGGTTAATGCAAGTAAATTATGGTGTGCCACAAGGTTCAGTTCTAGGACCCCTGCTTTTCACAATATACATGCTTCCCCTTAGGACATATTATTAGAAGGCATGGAATTAGCTTTCACTGTTATGCTGATGATACCCAACTATATATCTCATCAAAACCAGGCGAGACGCTCAATTAGCTCAGATAACTGAGTGTGTTTATGAATTAAAAGACTGGATGATTTATAACTTTCTACTATTAAATTCTGAGAAGACGGAGATTTTGCTCATCAGTACACAGAACCAGTATACAGAAGCTCCAGCATCTCAACCTGCATTTAGATGGATGTTTTGTAACTACTAGTTCAGTGGTAAAAGACCTGGGAGTTATTTTAGAGCAACTTGTCTTTTTAAAATCATATCAACCAAGTTCAAAACAGCTTCTTTCACCTTAAAATTATTTCTAAGCTAAGAAATATGTTGTCCATATCGGATGCAGAGAAGCTCGTTCATGCGTTCATGACCTCCAGAATAGACTACTGTAATGCATTACTAGGTGGATGTCCTGCATCATTAATAAACAAGCTTCAGTTGGTTTAGAATGCAGCAGCCAGAGTTCTTACAAGGTCAAGAAAATATAACCATATAACCCCGATCTTATCGTCCCTACACTGGCTTCCTGTTAAGTTTCAAATCGACTACAAACTACTGCTACTCACTTATAAAACACTAAATGGATTATCTCCAAATTATCTTTCCAGTCTTCTAACACGCAACAATCGATCACGCTCCCTAAATTCTCAAAACTCTGGGCTTCTAGTAGTTCCTAGAATAGCAAAGTCCACTAAAGGTGGTAGAACATTCTCACATTTAGCTCCTAAACTCTGGAATAGTCTTCCTGACGGTGTTCGGGGCTCAGACACACTCTCCCAGTTTAAGTGCAGATTAAAAACATATCTTTTCAGCAAAGCCTACACATAACACACATCACATCATAACCTTGTGCTCCAGAACATCTGATCACATGCACATTATCAACTTGTGCTGTTAATATCATGAACAGCAGTTACGCTAATTCCTCTCCACTGCTTCTCTTTCTCTTCCCATCCTGAGGCTTCCTGAGGTTGGCCAGCTCCGGTCACATCCCACCTCGTGATGATTGTGGACCTTTAAAGAAGTAGATGCCGAACTCACAAACATCCCGAACCATCTAGAGACGTACCAGTGCTAATTTAATCCCACCTCATGTGGAGTTTGGACACTGGACCTCCTGGAGTGTTTAAAGGCTCTGGCATGGAGAAGCTGATGCTGGATCTGTGATGATCACAAATTCTGAGCTATTTTATGAGTTTCTCATTAAAGATTTATAACCACACTCTTGATGTCACCGAAATGAGGATGGGTTTCCCTTTTGAGTCTGGTTCCTCTCAAGGTTTCTTCCTCATAACATCTAAGGGAGTTTTTTTCTTCACCACAGTCACCACGGCTGCTCATCAGGGATAAACACACACCATTCACCTTCACTGTTAAATTCTGTAAAGCTGCTTTGAGACAATGTCTGTTGTGAAAAGCGCTAGAGAAATAAACTTGACTTGATTTCACCTCTTTTATATTCAGTTATTTATTTATGTATTTATATTTGTAATATAAATGGTTGAACAGAAATGCGCGCTGCATTGATAGTAAAATTTAGTG
>MU551626.1:122716-195216 GCA_024362625.1 Silurus asotus
AAACAATGAAGTAATTTAAATACAAGTACGCTAAAATATGAAGTAGAGATGCACTGGAAATATTTTAAATAATAAAAAAAAGTTTCCAAAAAAAAACAAATTCCTCGAGGCCACTCAGGGCAAAATTTGTTTTCACTTCACTTCTCCCCAGCTTTTTTTGTTTTTCAAATATTTATCCAAATGAACAGCGCAGAGGTTGCGGTTGGTGTTCTTTGACTATCAGTGATTGAACTCTTTCAAATGTCCAGTGAATTCTAACCAAAATCCAAGTATTACATTTTTAAAAGTTATCCTTTTGTTTATAAAAGACACAGAAATTCAAGTTAAGAAAACCTCCCAACATGTGCCATCCTGGAGATGCTCAAACTGACTTACCCAGTCATCCAGGCTTCCAGTCTAATTTGGCCTTATCCCAAATGCTTAGGAGTGTAAAATCGCGCAGCGTTTCACTGTCTGGAAAAGGAGACGAAGAAAAACGCTCTGCGAATCATCATCACCACCATCGTCATTATTATTATTGTTGTTATTATTATTATTATTTCAGATCATTTCTTAGATTAAATTTGATCCACGTGTACAGAGGATAAACTGCGAGTATGACGTCACAATATGTCCATGATTATATACGTGGTCATACTGCATTATAACACTTGGATTCATGTGGTTAGAATGAAATGGAGTTTAAGCAATGGGGTTATTATTATTATTATTATTATTATTATTATTATTCCCAGAGGGTTTTGCCATCATTGGAATTCGGTCACTCACACACACACACACACACACACACACACGGAATAAAAACACAAGCAATGATGTTTTTCTCTTTAAATATGAGGGAAAAGGACAATTGTAAATTGTGTGCTTGTTTTTAATGATCATTACGAAGTCGGTTCTTCATCGCATCTCTCTCGCTGGAAAAACCCTTCTCATTCCGTCTCCCGCTTCTTTTCGATTCGCCTCAAAATGCTCTCTTTCTCCTTCTCCCAGGTTTTTATCGCTTCCTGAAAGGTCTCTTTCTCCTTCTCCCAGCCTGCTTTGTATTCCAATGCCTTCCTTTTATCCTCCTCCCATTTCACCAGAGCTTCATCCCAGGTAGTTTTCTGTCTCTCCCAGGCTTCCCTCTCATGATTCCAGAAGTTTTTATCACTTTCTAAGGCCTGCCTTTCCATCTCTGCTATCTTCCCTCGCTCTTTGAGGTGTGATATGTAAGAGTGGAGATCGGAGATGTGCCGAAGAAGCCGAATGTTCCTCTGCTCCAGCTTTTTAGCCACTGAAGGATAGTTAATGTTGTTCACCAGCAGCTCATTCATCTCATCCTGGTCTTCATTCAGATCCTCAAACATTTTCTGAGAATTGAGGCGTGCCATTCGAGCGTGTTCATTCTGCTCTTCATCAGACTGTTCTTGGTCAACGGTGGCCATGTCTTCTAAAAGCGTTCCACCTCCCAATTCTTCACGCTTTTCTTTAAGATGATTAACCCTTTCCGTAATCATTTTCAAGAGCATGTGTTTAGCTCTGTCCTTTTCCTCTTTCTGCTTCTTAAAATCTGAAAAAACGCTCAGTGCTTGTTCTGTAATACATCTCATGCACATTTTGTCTTTCTCCTGCTGCTCCTGATATTTATGCGAATGCAGCTCTTCTGACTTCTCAAAGCTTTTTGTTTCTGCGTGTTCTTCCATATTATCGACATGTTCAACCTGCACGCTGCAGTCTGGGACATGCTTCTTGGACCTAATCTTTTTCAACTTTTGAAATTTGTCCTGACAGTATTGCAGGAACCCTTTCCCATCCCCTTCCTGGGTGGGCTTGATCATTTCTTCACTGGGTTCGGTGGTTGAATAGCAAATAACTGTTACATTTTTCTCATCCAACATCACGGATCCACTTCTTGGCTATCCACACTATGAAAGTTCTTTACCCTGTTAAGCTTGCATATATTAACAGCCAATGTGTGACGTCACAGGGACACTTCCCATGTCGTTCTGAAAGGAGGAAGGGGTACCGATCACGTGATCCCGTGATTACATGTGTATGTCAGAGCCCGCTAGATGGCACCAGGGCACCACTTTTGAATTCGTATAACTTTATTTATTTATTAACGTTTTTGCGTAACGTTGTTGTAAAATAAGGAGAGTAAAATCTGTGAACTTTAGAAAGTGAGAAGTGAAGCGGTTACGTCACGTGTTTATTAGAAATGTTAAATTCGGCTGCTGGTGCGCAATGCGCATGCGCCGACCCATTATGAACTGTTGCATGGCGGGCAATTTGTTATAGAAGGACTAAATCTCTGGTTTTCAGATCAATATTTTTGGTTTCGATAAATAAATATAATTATTATTTATTTCATAATTAAGTAAAAATATGTTTTTTTCCCACAACTACTCCGTGTTAAGTAAAAGGAATTAGCCGGCAGTAGATTCACACTGCGCATGCGCCGAGCTGTTACTAATCCCCTGGCGGCCGTTTGTCTCCGTCTTTTTGGAAAACTTTTCACGAGTTTTACCCTCAGTAAGTTTATTTATATGTTTTTGTTTCAGAAATTTTAATAATAAATATTTGCAAAAATATATATACACTATGGTACTCCGTGTTAAATAGCTCGCTACAGCACCACACTGCGCATGCGCGGCGATTATCGCGGCCATTTTGTCCACGCATTTAATTAAGTGACGTCATTTTGTGTAATTGTGTTGGAGCAGTGTGTCTGGGAGGAAAGATGGAAACTGTGCAGCACACACAGTGGGAGAGCAGCGGGAGAAATCTGTTTTTTTTATTGTTTGGAAGCACAAAGTTTCCTTTCCGCATGCGAGTCTCCCACAGGCACAACTTGGTTTTAAAAGCCTTCACCAGAACATCTGTTTAGATGTTCCTCGGATCTCACATCTGTGTGATAGGGCACGTCTGTGTATTCAGAACTAATCTCCTCCAGAAAAGACTTGAACTGCCGGTGATTCAAACCTTTGGCTCTTATGAAGTTAACTTCTCCTGTTATAGTACTTATAACATGTTCCATTTTCATCCATCTTCTCCTGAATCCTGCCCACCAGCCCACTCTTTTGACCGCACATCGCTGGCGCACTGTCGTCAGTCCCACATGTTTATCCCAAGGCAGCCTCATTCCATTTACACATGTGGATACCTCTTCAAAGATTTATTTTTCAGTGGTTGTGCCATGCATTGATTTTAATCCCAAAAGTTCCTCCGTAACACACAGACTCGAGTCCAATCCACGGATGAAGATTGACAGCTGGGCAGTATCAGATGTGTCGCTGCTCTCATCCACAGCAACGGAGTATGCGATAAAATCTTTTTCATCAGCTGTTCATGTAGATTGGTGGCGAGCTCACGGGTACTCTCAGCCACGGTGCTTCTGCTCAGGCTCACATTTAAAAATTGCTTGCTTTTTATCTGGGCACACGATGTCACAAACTTTGTCCATGCACTTTAGCAGTCTCAACAAAGCATTCTGGGATTTGTAGTATTAGCGGTGTATGCTCTATATACTGGAGGCCAGCTCTAACACACATCTGATATGATCTCGCAGGCCAAATGTAGCTACACGGGCCTAATTTTGACACCCCTGGTCTAGATCTTCAGTTCCTGTACTCCTCAAACATCATAAAGAGTAGTTTATTTATAACTGTGGAGTGGATGTTGGTAGGAGATGGTCTGGTGTTTCAGAAACTGCTGGAGTCAGTTTAATCAGATTCTATCAATATCCTTCATTATTGGAAATAATACTTAAATAAACTAAGACGAAGAACTAGAGTGTTTGTATTTGTGGTTCTTGTGAGAAATACCTCATTGCTTGGGATTAAAACATTAATACAATTTTATTATCAATACTTTTCTATTATTTAGAAGGAAAATGTTCTGGAGCAGCCAGGAAGGATCTTCCAGCCTGATACATCTGGAGATACGGCGAGGATGGACGCCAGCGAAACCTGGACGTCTCTGAAAAAGCGTACATGTAAAATGTTCACCTCATCCATTCACACTGCCCAGATCCCAATTTCATTTAAAGCCAGAAGCCATTCAGGGCATCAGCCCCGTGTTTGAATCACTAATAAAAGCTGGCGTTATTGTACTGTATTCTATTGGTGGAAATTGGGCTACTGTTGGCCGAAGGAGGAGAAGGAAAGGAGGAAGATGTCTACAGAGACAGCAGGGAAAGGAGCAGTGCAGGAGAGTGGAGGTTCGGGTTGGTACTTTAAATGTTGGTACTATGACGGGTAAAGGGAGAGAAGTAGCTGATATGATGGAGAGGAGAAAGGTAGATATGCTGTGTGTTCAGGAGACCAAGTGGAAAGGGAGTAAGGCCAGGAACATTGGAGGTGGATTTAAACAGTTTTATCATGGTGTGGATGGAAAGAGAAATGGTGTAGATTTTAAAGGAAGAGTACAGTAAGAGTGTAGTGGAGGTGAAGAGAGTTTCTGATAGTGATGAACATGAAGGTGGAAGTTGAAGGGATGATGATAAATGTCATCAGTGCCTATGCTCCACAAGTGGGTTGTGAGATGGAGGAGAAGAAAAGATTCTGGAGTGAGTAAGATGAAGTGGTAGATGGTGTATCTAGAAATGAATGATTGGTGATTGGGGACTTTAATGGGCATGTTGGTGAAGGAAACAGAGGTGATGAGGAGGTGATGGTAGGTATGGCTTTAAGGAGAGGAATGTGGATGGTGGTAAGGAAAGACATGCAGGTAGTTGGTGTGAAAGAGGCAGATGTAGAGAGGTATGGAGACGGATCCCTATATATACATAAATAACACTAAGATAAATAGGGTATGAAGTCCATATATATATATATATATATATATATATATATGGACTTCATACCCTATTTATCTTAGTGTTATTTATATATATAGGCCACTTATGCACTTCTGGTTAGTTGTTAGTGGACGGGTGGTGCATACAGGAATGCAGAATCAGGAGAATTATGTAAGGTGGGCAATAGAAACATAAAATTAAACCCTAGAAGCACAACCTTTACCATCACACCTGGTTTTCTTTACTAAAGCCTGTAAATGAACAGAAGGGAAAAGTGTGAACATCCATACAGACAGCAGATGTGCATTCAGTGTAGTACATGACTTTAATACTGTTAGGAAACACAGAGGGTTTGTAAACTCATCATGCAAACCCATTACACACCATTTGGCCTGATTGCTGAACTTTTACTGTTAAAAGGCTGAAGCTGTATGTGAATGTGACGATCACGATGCTCGAAACAGGAAAAGCAGATGTGGCAGCAAATTCTCAGTGAACTGTGAACAATGTGTAGGACTAACCTTTCATCCCTAACAACAGATTTTAAAGATTTGCAGCACCTTGCTATGGCAGAAGTAACAAGAACCTGGAAGCGAGCGGGGTGTGAGAATTGAGACTGGGGTTCGGTATAACGGTAAGAGCTCTCATCCTCAAAGAGCTCTACTCCACCTGCAGACCACCCGTTTCAACACCTACAGATAAATTGCATCGAAGTCAGCCCTCGTTAAGGTAAGCATTACTGTCTGGACATTGAAGACCAGAAGGAGCTTTTCCAACATCCAAACAAGACGCACTGTGCTTATCATCCTATTAGTGGAGAAGAAGTAGAACGTGAGGACGGCGCACTCAAAAACAAACTGACTAAACGCTGTCCTGAGAATGGTTTGTCCTGGGTAAAAGCACTTTTTATAGAGCATTTAGACATCAGGATCAGGGGAAGAGCCAGCTTGAGATTCTTTTCGAAGACCTCCTAACACAGGTATAGGTCCACGAGGAACACCAAGGAGTCTCACAGGAGAGAGTGAAGACGAAAGCTTGAGTTATGGTGCTGGTCTTTCTGTAGTCCATCAGCAGGTAAAGGATGTAAATGGATGTGACGGCTAAAAACATGTAGATAGAAAGACCTGAACAGCCTGGACTCATGAATTCAGGAATATTATCTTCTGGCTAAAGTTTCCATTCAAATGGGGGAACAACCACAAGTGAAAGGTTTGAGAACAAGGTGCTTTGATCTGCAAAAATATATATTTTATAATAATATATATATTATATGTGTTGTCCTACAAAAAGGAAACACATGTATATTATTTGGTGACAAAACAGTTTAGTAGTTTAGACAAACCAACATACACAACCCTGAAACTCAATAAGCATGAAAAATAACTGTTGTAAACGTAATGTAAAATAAGTAAGCATGGTGCGGACTGGTTGTGAGACAGAGAGACTTCATTGGGAACGAGTAAAGCGAATGATCAAACAGGTCTTTAAAGAGACCGGTATACGCGTGACAGTTCACGTTCTGCTGTAAGTGTGCTTTACATACCGTATTTTTCGGACTATAAGCCGCTTCTTTTTCCCCACATTTTAAACCCCGCGGTTTAAACAACGACGTGGCTAATTTATGAATTTTTCCTGAGTTTTTCCCGGTTTCACAAACTTCAAGCCAAAAAACTGAACCCCATAACATTAGCCTCATTAAATGTCTGAACAGAAACGGAAAAACGCACCTCACCTGTGTTCTGAGCTGCACGGCATCGGAAGAAAAGTTTATTTTTTTTAAACGCACGACGATGCCAAAAGATAAACTCCAGAGAGAAATAGTTGTGAAAGGAAGGAGGAAGACAGTGAACAATGACTTTCTTGGTCGGCTACTGTTTAGATACAAGCCGTTGTAACGCGTTGAGTCTGGGTGAAGGGAGAGCTCGCTAACTCCAGTTACAACAGAAATCATATAAGCACAGACAGGTTTCCAAAACTTTTGCTTTTTTATTTTTCTTGGCAACAGCGTTACGGGTTAGTCAAAGAAACTTAGAAATGAGCATCAGAAAATAATAAGGTCATATTCCTCGGTCTTGCACACACGCAGTAATACCGGAAAAAATGCGGCGCCAGGCTTTTCCCAAAATACTGCTCTGCTCTTAAAGGAGCCACATAACATACCCGTTACACAGTGTAACAGACACTATCTTTGGTTAAAGCCTGTGTAAAGTCCATTAGTTTCAGTGTAGACACCTGCGGCTTATAGACAGCTTATTTATGTTCAAAATAAAAATATTTGTACATTTCAGTGGGTGAGGCTTGTATATGGGTGCGCTTTATAGTCCGGAAATTACGGTACTTGTTAAACGCTTAATAAGCCTTTTTGTTTAAAACCACAGGAGCCCATTCCTCACAAAAAATGCATGATAATCATACTTCATATTCATATATATATTTTTTTTAATATTTGCTGAAAGACTTTTTGTGTAAAAGTGTCAGACTTGTGTTCTGGAGAAAATTTTGTTACTAATATATTCTGAATAGTTTATTTTTTCACCCTCTATTATGTTGTCTTAAGGACAAAATGAAGATGTGATTTTAAATTTTTTTATCAACTCTGTGCATCATTTATAACTTGTAAATATCATAACGTATACATGTAGGTACAAAACGCCTGGACATGAGTTGCTCAGGAGCTCCTAGTTTTATAACCACAAATGTGTGTAAAAGACTGTAGATCATTACTCATAATCTTACACTCCAGTGCTCATGTTAGTTCTCACTCTCCAGTGTTTAAAGTGTATAATCACACTCTTGATGTCACCCAAATGAGGATGGGTTCCCCTTTTAAGTCTGGTTCCTCTCAAGGTTTCTTCCTCATAACATCTAAGGGAGTTTTTTCCTTGCCAAGTCACCACGGCTGCTCATCAGAGATAAACACACATCGTTCACCTTCACTGTTAAATTCTGTAAAGCTGCTTTGAGACAATGTCTGATGTGAAAAGCACTAGAGAAATAAACTTGACACAAGGTTTCAGGTGAGAAGAAGGAAACAAAGAATCACACGAGGTTGAAAAACTTGGTCCAGGCGTGTGTGAGACAAGCTGTGTATATTATCAATTAGAAAGAGGTAAGAATCTGCTTTATAGACACTTTGTGTGTGTGTGTGTGTGTGTGTGTGTGTGTAACTGATATACCGTCTACAGAGTACAGAATAAACTTTATTCATTAATCCTCTCTGTTTATTCATTTGTATTAGTAGTAAAAGGATCCGATCTTCCCATCACTAATCTGAGTTTATGTCCTGCACTGCTGTCACGTCATTGGCTGATCAGAAAACTGTCTAAATGTATGTTTGTGTTTATATAAAACTTTATTCTTTCTTTCCTTTTTTTCACTATTCCATTATGATTGTGGCGTCATCAGGATTCTGTTACACGCTAAGAAAAAAAAAAACACAAGAAATGCTATAATATTTTAATTTCAACTTCTTTTGAAGCTGCATAAAATACGCTCTCTCCTTTTCCCAGGCCTTTCTAGCTTCCTGAAAGTCCTCTTTCTCTTTCTCCCAGCCTTCCTTCTCTTAGTTCCAGTACTTTTTGTATCTTTTTCTAAGACCTGGTTCCTCATCTCTGCTGCCTTTTCATGCTCTTTGAGATATGATCTGTACGCCTGGAGCTCAGAGATGTGCTGCAGAAGCACAGTGTTCTTCTGCTTCAGATTTGAAGCCCGTCAGCTGCGGGTCGTCTTGATCCTCACTCTTCACCAGGCAGTTATTCACACACGTTTTCTCCTGCAGCTGACCTTCATCTAATAACGGCTCTCCTGTCTTCACCTCCAACTCAAGGATGCCTTCGATGTCCCCTATATCCACAATGTCTATAGTGTTCTTGAGCTTCTTAGTGTGTCCTTCCACATCGCCTTTAGACTGCACGTTACAGTCTAGGACATACGTCTTTGACAATTTCTGTTTTAAGGTTTGAAATGTGTCTTTCGTGTACTGCAGGAAAGTCTTTTCCTTTTTTCTGATTAGACTTGGCCCTTTCTGCACTTGCATTATTGAATAACTGATGCGCATATATATATATATATATATAAAATGTAATTCACAGGGAACTTGATTTCCCACTGCCAAATGCAGTATGAGAGTTTTTTTTCCAGCCTCTCTATATATATAGAGAGAGAGAGAGAGAGAGAGATCTCACAGAGACGGACGGTGAAGGGTCACGTGACTCTTCTCACACGGCGCATTGCCCGAGTTATGACAGTGCTGCATATATGTGCCACTAGGGGCCGCCAGATCCCCACTTTATATATACTTTTTTTTATGAGGTGTAACGGTATTATGTATTCGTACCGTGTTTTTTTTGTTACAGGGCTTTTAATGCAATCTTGTTTAAAATCTGAGATCCCCCAAGAACATATGAAGTGCTGGACCGCAGGTTTGTTTAGTCTCCCCCTCGCACTTTGAGTGCATATATTATTATTATTATTATTATTATTATTATTGTTATTATAGTAAAACCCTGTTGTACGAGCAACCAATAGAACGACCTAACGGAGATACGAGCAAACTCGCTCGCAAAATATTACTCTGTTTCACGAGTAAATTCCGAAGGCACGAGCAAACCCACGCTGCCGGTTCACGTTTTTGGCGGAGGGTCGCATCAGTCACTTAGTTGATGACGTATCACTCAGTCGCTCTCATTGTTCAGTGCAGCAAAAACGTTTACGTTAAACTTTATTTCTTTTTGTATTTTTATTTCACTAGAAAGTAAATAGAGTTACCATGGAAACCATGGATCTATCTATCTATCTATCTATCTATCTATCTATCTATCTATCTATCTATCTATCTATCTATCTATCTGTCTGCCTGTTTACAGTATCTTACAATTATTTATCTATCTATCCATCTATCTATCTATCTATCTATCTATCTATCTATCTGTCTATGATCTATCTATCTTTCTATCTGTCTGTCTACAGTATCTTACAATTATCTATCTATCTATCTATCTATCTATCTATCTATCTATCTATCTATCTATCCATCTATCTATCTATCTATCTATCTGTCTGTCTGTTTACAGTATCTTACAATTGTCTGTCTGTCTGTCTGTCTGTCTATCTGTCTATGATCTATCTATCTATCTTTCTATCTGTCTGTCTGTCTGTCTGTCTGTCTGTTTACAGTATCTTACAATTATCTATCTATCTATCTATCTATCTATCTATCTATCTATCTATCTATCTATCTTTCTGTCTGTCTGTCTGTCTGTTTACAGTATCTTACAATTATCTATCTATCTATCTATATCTATATCTATCTATCTATCTATCTATCTATCTTTCTGTCTGTCTGTCTGTCTGTTTACAGTATCTTACAATTATCTATCTATCTATCTCTATCTATCTGTATCTATCTGTCTATGATCTATCTATCTATCTATCTGTCTGTCTGTCTGTCTGTCTGTCTGTTTATAGTATTTTCTAATAATCTATCTATCTATCTATCTATCTATCTATCTATCTATCTATCTATCTATGTTTACAGTATCTTACAATTATCTATCTATCTATCTGTCTATCTATCTGTCTATGATCTATCTTTCTGTCTGTCTGTCTGTTTACAGTATCTTACAATTATCTATCTATCTATCTGTCTATCTATCTGTCTATGATCTATCTATCTTTCTATCTATCTATCTATCTATCTGTCTGTCTGTCTGTCTGTCTGTCTGTCTGTCTATGATCTATCTATCTATCTGTCTATGATCTATCTTTCTGTCTGTCTGTCTGTTTACAGTATCTTACAATTATCTATCTATCTATCTCTATCTATCTGTCTATCTATCTGTCTATGATCTATCTATCTTTCTATCTATCTGTCTGTCTGTCTGTCTGTCTGTCTGTCTCTTTACAGTATCTTACAATAATCTATCTATCTATCTATCTATCTATCTATCTATCTATCTATCTATGTCTATGATCTATCTATCTGTCTGTTTACAGTATCTTACAATTATCTATCTATCTATCTATCTATCTATCTATCTATCTATCTATCTATCTATCTATCTATCATATGATGTGAGGTTCAGTTATCAGTGTGACACTAAAACAGGTAGAAGTAATAACTAGTTTTTACTGAAGTACATGTTCGAGCACAAAAGTTTTTATTTTCACTTTAATGAAAAAGTATAATCAGAACTTCACCTCTTCCCTGATGAGTATCTGTACTTCTACTTAAGTAAAGGATGTGTGGACTTTTGCCACCTCTGCCACAGGTACCTGAACTCCTCCACCTTCTCCACCTCTTCTCCCTGTAACCACACCCCTCCACTGCCCTCCCTCTCATTCACACACACGTCCTCTGTCTCACTCCTACATACGTTTATTATTATAGGGTGGAAACATTATTGGGATTCTGTTGCACAAAAAAAAGAAAGAAAAAGATTGATAATATTTTTATTGAACTTTTTAAATAAGCAGGAAAAGTGTGTGGATTGTGTGCATCTTTGTGATGATCGTTATGATGTTCGGATTTCGTTCCTGCTATTGCTTTTGCCCTAAAACATGAATGGGAGGTAGAAGCTTTTCTTCTCAATTGCCTCTCTCTGAAAATGTTTCTTCTCCTTCTCCCACTTCTTTTGAAGCTCCTCAAAATGTGCTCTCTCCTTCTCCCAGGCGTTTCTCATTCTCTGAAAGATCTTTTCCTTTCTCTCCCAGTCTGCTTTGTATTCCTCCGCATTCTTTTTATCCTCCTCCCATTTCAGCTTCGCTTCATTCCAGAATGCTTTCTCTCTCGTCCAGTTTTTCTTCTCCTGATTCCAGTACTCTCTATTGATTTCCAAGACCCGCTTCCTGGTCTCTGCTATCATTTCTCGCTCTTGGAGGAGTGGAATGTACGCCTGGAGCTCAGAGATGTGCTGCAGGAGTTCATCGTTCTTCTGCTCCAACTCTGAAACTATCAGCTTTCTTTGCACCTCCTTCGGGTCGTCTTGAACTTCTGCAGCATTCTGGACATCAGACAGACTTTTCATCTTACTGTCACTATCATTGGTCTTGCTCTCCTGCAGCTCTTTGGCATCTTCCTGGTCCTGATCCTCAGTCTTCACCAGAAGCTGCTCTGGGAGTGCCAGTTGAGTGTGTTCATTCTCCTCCAGTTGAGTTCCCTCTGTCCTCTCGTGCATCTGCTTTCTGTTCTCAAGCTCATGCAGTTTGCGCAACATCTCCTCCTTCTCGCCTTGCAATTTGTCCAGATCACTGTCTTTCTCTTTCACCTGATGAAGGCACATGCTGCGTTTCTGTCTCCAGGAGGCCTCCCTCTTTCTCCTCTCTCTCTCTATTTCAGCTCTTTTCCTCTCCTGCTCTTTTTCATGCTGTTCTTGGTCTAACTCAAAGGTAGCCACCGCATTCCCGAGCTGCATCACCACCTTTCCATTTTCTTCTAAAATCGTATCGTTCTTCGAGTCTTTCTGCCCTCGTTTCAGACTCTCCAACTTTCTCATAGACTCGTTCAAGAGCGTCTGTTGGGTTCGCTCTCTTTCCTCCTGCTCCTTCTTCGAATCTGAAATAGCCTTCTGCGTTTGTTCCCTCAGACTATCTCTCTCCTCCTTCTTCTTCAGTCGAAGACTCTCGTGTAACACCATATCGACCTCCAGCTTTTTAATCATTTGCTCCAGTTCTGTGGTTTTCTCCTGCATATTCCTCAGCACGTCTTCTTTCTCCTGCAGGTGCTGACGGAAGCAGTTGACCTTCACCTCTGCTACTTCAGAGCAATCTCCCTGCGACTTCAGCTTTTCTGATTTGACATGTAACTCAGTGGTGACTTGGGTTTTTCTCCCATCTTCATTGTCTACCACTTTTTTCACCACCTCCTCCTTATCTCCCTGCTTAATCTGCTCTTTACAGTCTTTCTTGGACGTCTTCTGTGTGGACGCCTTGTCTTTGTCCTTCTTATTCCGTTTTCCTTTGCCAAACATTTGTTTCCATTAAAAAAAAATAGGCACAGACAGAAGTTGACTTGTTCTCGGTGTAAATGCGAGACAAGGCTCTGGCGCTCTCTTATATATGTACAGGGCCCTATTGTGACGTCACGCGTTTTTGTGACAATGACGGTTGTGGGCGGAGCTAGCATACGGCGCGCGAGTGTCACGTGATCGCGACGCTCGGGTGCAGCAAGCCATGAATAAAAAAAAAATAAAAGATGATTTGTTTACGCTGCAGGAGATGCTGCACCGCGCCTCGGCTACTAGAGGGCGCCATATACCTGCAGAGATATTCTGGTTTATGCAGCTGTGTTTAGTGTGTTGATAAAAAATAAAATAACTAAAATCCAAAATAACATAAAATAACAATCACACAATCATAATGTCCTGTTTGTACAATTCTATCATGATAATATTCCTTAATAAATAATAATAAATAAATCTGCACAAAACTTTTTTTTTTTCCATCTCAAATGATATGGTTGTATTCTATCTATCTATCTGTTACTGGGACAGTCTATCATCCATTTATCCATCCATCCATCCATCCATCCATCCATCCATCCATCCATCCTATCTATTTATCTGTTACTGGGACAGTCTATCATCCATCCATCCATCCATCCATCCATCCATCCATCCATCCATCCATCCATCCATCTATCTATCTATCTATCTATCTATCTATCTATCTATCTATCTATCTATCTATCTATCTATCTATCTATCTATCTGTTACTGGGACAGTCTATCATCCATCCATCCATCCATCCATCCATCTATCTGTTACTGGGACAGTCTATCATCCATTCATCCATCCATTTCCCCATCCTATCTATCTATCTATCTATCTATCTATCTATCTATCTATCTATCTATCTATCTATCTATCTGTTACTGGGACAGTCTATCATCCATCCATCCATCCATCCATCCATCCATCCATCCATCTATCTGTTACTGGGACAGTCTATCATCCATTCCTCCATCCATTTCCCCATCTTATCTATCTATCTATCTATCTATCTATCTATCTATCTATCTATCTATCTATCTATCTATCTATCTATCTATCTGCCATAGTTAAATATGAATGAATATAAATATACATTTATTCTACAATTCATAAACATGGTTATTTACATTCTGTATTTATGCTGACTTCGGGCTAAGCTACGGCTTTCAGTCCGTGGTGAACACACTGGATGAGCCTAGGATCTGGACCCTCACTAATCGATTACGAACTGTAACAACATGGTCTTCTTGGAAACAATGGCATCCCAAACAGCGTGCCGGAGCTTGAGGGGCGCACCACTTTCAGAGCTGATAGAGAAGCAGCATGACCGCATAAAAAGGCTTATGCTTATGCATTTATGTAAACAAAACATGATGCACCGTCTCTATCACTGTTTCATCTCACTGCTCTGCTGACCACCTGTGTTCACCTGTGTTCCTTAGAGTCCACGTCCTGAGAGCTGTTGTACAGCAGCTGCACTGCTTTGAACCGTAAAGTCCTTCAGAGGGCCAACAAAACATCAGCACTCAGCTTCCCACCTTAGAGGACATTCACAAGAAACACTGTCTGCAAAGGGCGAGGGGCCTCATCAAAGACACCTCTCACCCCAAATATGGACTATTCACCCTTCTCCCACCGGGAGACGCTACAGGTGATCATCATACAATACTTTTGCATTGCTTTATCCACTACGCATGTTTGCACCATCCATAACTCACGTTTATCACTGCACTACTGTACATACCACCCATATTTATACTGTATATACTGTTTCATACATACATTCATATTGTACATAACTGTATCACGTCATTTGAGTATATTATCTTCTGACATGTCTCTTTATGCATAATCTTTGCACAGAATATTATATATTACTATATGAACCATATATTATTACCTAGTGCACCTAATGTACATTAATCACCTCAACCCTGTATATATGGACCTATGGTTTGGACATTTGCAGAGGAGAGACATGGGGTATGTGGAGGATGGAGTCACCAGGAGGGAGAAAAGAGGAAGGCCAAGGAGGAGGTTTATGGATGTGGTGAGGGAAGACATGCAGGTATTTGGTGTGAAAAAGGCTTATGTAGGGGGGTATGGAGACGGATGATCCGCTGTGGAGACCCCTAATAGGAGCAGCCAAAAGAAGAAGAAGAAGAAGATCCCTATATATATATATATATATACATTGGATCTGTAGATGTATCTTGCACATTGACAATAAAGTTAAATCTAATCTAATCTAATTTAAATTTGAAATTAAAATCCCGCTTTCCTTCAGAAACCAGGGTTAATCTATTGTTTTTCTATTTTTCATAATAGATTAATCCTTAAAAACTGAGATTAATATAAATTTGCCAGACAGCTTTTTTGTATGCAATATAGTTTATTAGTAAGCACAAAAGAGCAAAAAAAATCATCCTTTAATAAAACTTTATATACCATACAGCTCTCAGTTTTCCTCAAGTCGTTCAGTTTCACCTCAGGCTTCTGGACCCCCTCACTATCGTTTCACAGTGAAAAAAAAAAGGTAAAAATTCATTATATTTGTATTTTCTTCCAAACTTTCACACACACACTTTATACAACTTTACATACACCTGTATGTTCCTGTCGTTTCTATGCAACAAAATAGGTCATGTACCGGGATTCATTTCCTCCTGTCACCTTGGGCAATAACAATAGGTTTGGTGAAGTAGATGTAGCTATGCTAACCGCTAAGCTGTGCTAACTCACGCTATACATGGTGTAAACCTTCCACTGCTCTCACCTTAACAATAATGGAACTGTAATGAATGGACATGCGATGAGGAGGAGGAATGATCGATTAAAATCGAATCGAATCAAATCAAATCGAATCCTGAACAAACATGGCTACCGTTCAATATTTCTGCACCATGCAATTCCATCTGAACTGCGGCTCATTAGAACTGACTTTACTCCGAAATGGACGTCCAGGCTCTATAAGCGTTATTTAGCGTGTTATTTATCATTCCTGATATTTCCTTCAAATCAGCTTCACACACACTGAAGGAAAGCTGGTGAAGAAACATTGTTCCAGACAGCTGTCCTCACTCTGATCGTCTATTACGAAGGTAAAACCATTTCACTCCTACGAACATTCAACTCCACATGTTCTACAGATGCTGAGGTAGAAACATATCTGATGGTGTCACAGATGGAGAAACAACTCCTGAGAGTTTTGCCAAACATGTCCACATTTATCACGCTCCATTTCTAATGCAGCAGAAGATAAAATGGACTAAAGATCGGAAGGTCATGAGGTAAAATCCCAGCAAATCTAAGCTGCCATACTGGACTTTTAAACACGTTGCTCTGGATAGGGCCATAAATGCATGTAATTTGATAATATCTGGCAACGTGACTCTGTAACAAAAGTATATATTTAAGTATTGGGACACCAGGCTTTTCCTGCCATATATGGTTTCTTCTCCAAATTATTACCAATTGTGTGGGACGTCTTTGGATGTGGTATCATTAAAAATTTGCATTCACTTGAACTTGGAAACCCGAACCTGCTCCAGCATGGCGAGGCCCCTATGCACAAAGCCAGCTCCATGAAGATCCACTTTACATTGTTTGATCTTGATTGTCCTGCTATAGAGCTCTGATTTCAACCCTACTGAACACCTCTTGGATGAATGTGAACACTGACTGCACCCCAGATCTTCTCACCTCACCTCAGTGCTTGAATTTATTAACAACTATGTGGCACTCCAAAATTTAGTGGAACATCTTCCCAATAGAGTGGAGTAGACCACCAAGACGTGGAGTAGACCATCATCGTCATCAAAAATTCCTGACATTCCCCTTAAACAGACTATGTGGAAGCTAGTGCAGTGGTCCTGGGGGGGTGGTAGGCAATGGCATTGGACTTTGTATCTGAAGGTCATGAGTTCAAATACCAGCCACACCAAGCTGCCCCTCCTTAACCCCATCGATGCTCAGTTGTCAGAATGAAATAAATGTGATAAATCTGCCAAATGGCATATATGTATATAATGAAGAAATATTATTGACGACATTTCCATGTCATCGTTCAGGCCACAATCACAGAACGTGAACCTTTTGTCCTTGGTTGCATTGTGTACATATTAAAAAAAAAACAGCATATATCAGACAATACCAACAGATCAGCTGGTTTAACATTAGCAATAGTCACCACAAGCAGCGACAATCTGGGGAGCATGCGAACGCAGCATACCGCACGAGATCGTTATCGCGAACACTTACTTGGCGAATCCTATGAAATCCTCGTGGTTGGTGTTGATGTACGCGAGCTGTACATCGATGAGCAACAGAATCTGTAGAACCATCAGAAAAAAAATCAATGATTTTTGGATCAACTTTGGGGTCAAGAAAGGTCAGAAAGTGCACATTTCAGAGCTCGCAACCTGCATCTGTAGCAAACTGCACAAGCTCGAATATATTTGCGTTGATATAATAGCTGTTTTTTTTATTCCACAATGGCTTTGATTTCCACACAATTTTCACACAAGCACTCAATTTGCAATCATTTCAAATCCCCGGGAAAACCGTACTGCGCTGGAAAAAATGCCGAGGTCATTTTCTGAGCTAAATATCGACGCTTCTGCTAGAGATGATGTATGAGGGAGGTGCTGTTGTGGCTACAGTGAAAGGAGACGTGTTGAATTGTGTGGATTGGGTTTCTTGCTTTAGTGATGACATTCTTTCTCACTGTATGAGATTCCTGTGTGTTCTACTGCACTTCTCTATTAAACTGATGGTTTCCATAGGCGTGACGTCATAATGATGGTCTTAAGAGGTGGATTGATTCAGGCAGGACATTAATGATAAATAGGCCTTAATAAAAAAAAATATAATTCCAATTTACATGTCTACATACATGAAGCATCTGTTACATGGTTAATGTGTTTCTCTGCTTTGTGGGACTAAAAACCCGACACAGAGGAGTACATAGTTTCTTCATGCGCTGTTGAGATCTGGTCATTACCTGCTCTTTGGCCCGGCTCTCTCGCTCGCGAATGTGTGTAGTGACGATTCGCTCCGTCTCCTCCCGCAACATGGGGAACGTACCCAGCTACAGGGACAGAAATCCTACATGAGGACAGTGTTTGCATACTGCATACTGTTTTAAAATAAAAGATCTCTTCACTAGTTGTGTATCAAACACATGATAAATAAATCATTTACAATAACTTAAGCCAGTATCTCTCTATCTCTTTATATGTGAAGGACAGTATTTGTATGTATACAGAGCCTTTTATGGCTTTTGAGCGACACATGCATGTTCCTTTGCGTTCTATTGAACAAACGAAGTCATTGAACGCTCCGAAGATTTACTTTGCTTAAGCAAATATACTTTATTCTCATTTAAAAATCCTCCCTCAGCATGAAGAACAGCTTTACACGCTCTCGGCATCAGTACAGTTCGTTCCTCCGAACGTTCAGCTGAAACACTTTGCCGTGTCGCTTGTGAAACTCTCCAAAGATGTGCCAATGAGCTACAGTCCAGACCGAAGTGCATGGTGTTAAAACATGGAATGGTTGCCATGTTGGTTCTTTTTACTTTCCGGGAATAAACCTTCAACCTTCCCTGTTCCAAAGATCTATGTGAAGACATGATCAATATTTTTTCTTCTCATTACGTGTTTAGCACATCAACCTGTTTCCTTTCATTGTGTGGCTTTTTTAATCCGCTGCTGTATCATTTCCTGTCTCTTACACACCACAGACGTAGACTAGATTATAAAGCTTACAATGAGCAGGCAGAAGGCAGTAAGAAGTCTGGGGTTAACGTGGATTAGACAGAGGGAGTCAGGGATGTAAACAAAGACGTCCCTGATCATCATCATCGTTCCTCTACTCGTGTTCTATATGGTGGATTTTGTATTAAAATATTAATATGATGAGAAAGCAGGTAGTAATAATGACTTTTTACTTTCAACTTTTACCAGAGTCTTTAAAACATGAGTATCTGCACTTCGACTTAAGTGAAGGATGTGTGGACTTTTGCCATCACTGGTCTGCTAACATCCTGTTCCCTGTATTAATAAAGTTCCTCTGTAAGTTCCTCCCCCTTACTCTGTCTTTTACTTTCTCTGTTGAGCCCACATGCCTGATCCATCCTGAACTTGCCTGATGCCCTACCTGGAGTTTCTGGAGTTCTGTTTGATTGAAAACCTCTTTCTGCAGCTGAAGGTGTTCCTACAGGACTCATAAGACCCCTAAAGTTACTGTGAAGGGTTCAACTCAAGAACCATTGAGAAGTATTTGGTCTGTATTTAATATAAAGCTACAATTGGCAGGAAGAGTTTTGTACACAAGTCTCGAATCAGTGAATAGGTGATAAACATAATGTAACTACACAACTTACAGAAGTTCCATCTGTCCACTTTCAGTCATTCATTGTCTAATTCTTGTGTCTTGTGGAAACAAAAAGAAACATGCACGTGTCTCCAGAATGAGGTGACGAGGTGTTTCCACACTTTAGACAGGAGCGGTATGCAAAATCAGCATTTAAATCGTACTTCTAATTTTACTCCTGACTGTGTACATGACGTGTAATTACCAATATCAAACCTACAGTTAGTGTCTTTACATTAGAACCAATCAACATCAGCGGAGGTTTATTTTTAACCCATAATGGCATTTCACTATTATTCGGTTTGTTTTTATTATTTACCATGTGATAAGGATTTTCAGCGTGTGAGCAGGACTGTACCTTATTAGCGCACTGACGCACTGTGTTGATGAGCTCCTGAATGACCAGGTCAATACATTTAATGCACGGTTCCTTCAGCTTCACGATCTGTTTCTTCACTATCGCCTCGAACGCCATGTCCGGTGTGAACAGGCCTGTCCTGAAGACACAACACATCATAACACAGTTAAAAAGCCCTATGCATTAGTCACATTTGTCATTTTTATGTCAAATTTGTACTTTTTGCTAAGTAATGTTTCTGTATATCTGTATAAATATGATGAGTGGATGAGAGACAGAGAAGAAGAGAGATATGAGGCTTCTGCTGTTTCTACTCAATTAAAGTTTACTCAAAATAAAATTTACTGAGTTACTTCTTTTTAACAGGGGGGTGGTGGTTTCCACTTCAGGGCTTCTGCAAGATGGAATAATAGTCGAATTGTGGGATCGAACATTCACAATTGCTGCATTCTGATTGGTTTAGACCCGCAAATTATAGTTTAGACAGTATCGGTGTTTACACACATGGATATCGAAAACAACTATTATATCCTATGAAAAGTGTTGGAAGCATCCAGTCTTGTGTGGGTTTTGAAACACACACGGTTTGTTTTGTTTCAACTCAACAAACCCTGTAAAAGGCAAAAACAGACAAGAACTTGGGAGTGAATGAGTGGAAGGAAGTACTGTGGACAGATGTGTTGAAATCTGGAGAGAAGATGAGATCAGACTGCCTCACCCCCACAGTCAACCATGGAGGTAGAAGCTTATTGGTCTGGAGATGTTTTGGAGCAGGGAAGATTGGACACTTATTCCGGAAAAAGTAGAGGAATCCCGAACCAGCACCCATACTTCACCATTACACCATGCAATTCCATGGTCTGGACTGCAGCTCTTTGGAACCGACTTTACTATACAACAAGACGATGAGCCGAAGCGACGAATACGTCCAAGCTCCAGAATTGTTATTTAAAGAGCAAACAGATATCGAATTATGAAATGCCCTTCCCAGTCACCACACCCAAAATCCTATTTATCTGAACTGCTCTGGGATGAACAAGAAATCTCCAACTAGTGAAGAACATCTTTGGAGAGTTTTACAGGAAGGATTTTTCAATGGAAATAACATTCTGTAAATGTATATATTTGGGCAAAGTTAAACCTCATAAGACTAGGTGTTCCCAAACTTTTCCCAGGCTCTGTATGTGTGTAACTGTGTTCACTCATCACCTGATGCCGTGAATGTTTTTGATAGCGTAGCTGATCTCTCTGCGCATCTCCTTGTCATCGCACTCCATCTGCAGTTTGAAGAAAAAAAAAAGAAAATATTTTGATACATATTTTAATAATCCACGTTTCTCTCGCTTTCTCTCACGCCCTTTTACTCTGTCTATCTCTTTCTCTTTCACATGCTCCTGAGATCCCAGCGATCCTGTTCCTGATTCCCTACCTGAAATTCCCGGTGTTCTGTTGCATTGAAAACCTCTTTCTGCAGCTGAGGGTGGTTCTACAGGACCAGCATGAAAATGGATTTGGACTGTAATTAATGTAAACTGTAAAAATAAAATACACTGCATCCAGAAAGTTTTCACACCGCTTCACTTCATCCACAATTTGTTGTTACAGCTTTATTTCAAAATAAATTTAATTCATTATTTTAATAAAGATTCTACAAACAAAAACCCCTAATTACAACGTGAAAGAAGTTTGTTTGAAATTTTTGCTAATTTATTTAAATCACGTATATAAATATTCACAGCCTTTGCCATGACCCTCAAATTTAAGCCCAGGTGCATCCTGTTTCCACTGATCATCCTTGAGATGTTTCTACAACTTGATTGGAGTCCACCTGTGGTAAATTCAGTTGATTGGACATGATTTGGAAAGACACACACCTGCCTCTAGAAGGTCCCACAGTTAACAGTGCATGTCAAGCATTGAAGGTCCCAATGAGCACAGTGGCCTCCATCTTCTGTAAATGAAAGAAGTTTGGAACCACCAGGACTCAGTGTTTCCTAGATCAGAGCTGCCCGGCCAAACTGAGCGAACAGTGGTGAAGGGGATTAGTCAGGGAGTTTACCAAGAACCTGATGGTTAACCATACAGAAGAACAACTATCTCTGCAGAAGTCCACCAATCAGGCCTGTATGGTACAGTGGCCAGATGAAAGCCTCCTCAGTAAAAGGCACATGACAGTCCACTGGAAGTTTGCCAACCTGATGGAGCATGAGTGGTTCTGCATTCATTCAGACTTGAGGCTGTAATTGGTGCCAAAGGATTTTCAACAAAATGTTGAGCAAAGACTGTGAATACTTATATACATGTGATTTTATTTATATACATATACATTTGCAAAGATTTCAAACAAACTTCTTTCACGTTGTCATTATGGTGTTTTGTTAATAGAATTTTAAAGAAAATGTAAAATGTAAACTGAATTCTTTTGCATTTTATGTCCAGCTTTAAGAATTTCTCTTAAAGGGAAAAAATGTATTTAAATACATTTTTTACTTCCATCATTCATTCATTCACTTCCCCGATATGTGGAATTATCAGGTTTTCTCCCTTAAAGAGAAATTCTTAAAGCTGGACATAAAATGCAAAAGAATTCATATCATTGGATTGTCGTAAAAACACTGACAATAACAGGAAGAGGATATGATTTCGTACATGGGCAGAAAGAAATTGAGAAAATTGAGAGTTTTCTTACATTTACAGTACAAACCGTGTTTCCGTAACGGATCGAGAAGCCACAGAGACACTACACTTAAATTGTGAGGTGGAGACTAAACAAACTTGTGGTCCACCACTTAATACGTTCCTGAGGGAACTCAGATTGTACACATGTGCACAAACCCAAAAGCCTGCTACTGAGCTTTTTGGTACGAATACCAGTGGTGTGCAGTCAGGGACAGCAAATCCTTCTCTGCTGGTCTAAACACTATCAGAAGCACTGACCTACATTTACAACCTACATTCTAATATTTGTTTTATAAATTGTATTCATTTATTCCCAACAGTTTATTCACTTCATTTCGTAGCGTTTCTCTTGGCTGCAGTGCTTCCAGTATGTGTATGTGTATGTTAGATTTTTTGTCCAATCAGATTTCAGACTCTATGTGCTGCCATGTCAATCTAATCTGCCCAGAGCCTTCACAATCTGTACTGCTGGCCTTTATACCTTAGTCTCTATTAGCAATGAGTCTGTTTCTTTAACCAATCAGATTTCATATTCTCCTTACAGGGTAGCTCACTGGCCCAGAATAGCGTCAGCATTTTTCCGTCCTCTGATTGGTTGGTCAGAGGGAAACTCTTACAGCCAAGTCTCAGAGTTTGTTCTCCACTTCCAGACCAGTAAATACAAGTGGTACCACTGGATTACGCCTCTGAGGGGCGCTGCACATTATGAGTCTGCATCTCTGGTGAGTAGGTTGTATTTTATTTACATTTTAATGTTTTTGTCATGTTATTAGACAAATATTGATTCTGAACTGCTCCAGATGTTGTAGGTGCACAGTTGTTGTTGTAATGTAGAGGTTTCGAGTCTTAACTGGGTTTCTTGCTTTAGTAAAATGGTTTTAACCCTCCACAGATTAAGTCTGGCAAGTCTTCACTGAAGTACCTGAAGCACTGAGGTACCAAATGCACTAAACACTTGCCTTGACCAGTTCGAAAGGGAAGCGTTCGTGGAAGATGCGGTTGATCTTGGCTCCTCCAGAAAGTTCAATGGTGTCCACTTGATCACCTGATCCCTCGATGCGTTTCTCGAAGTCCACTGCAAACTGCTGCACCATTCTGTAATGAACACACACACACACACACACACACACACACACACACACACAAACACACATACACAGACATTCAGCATCTTAACCACTGAGCTACCATGTACTTCCTGTATAATGGTATGGCTCAATAATGCCTTTGACAGCATCTGTGATGAAATAATCTTGGGAAAGTTGTAAGAGCAAGAGTTTTCCATGTGACTCTCATCACTGTTTCCCTGAGACTCCACTGAACAAACACAATTCGAAGTGTAATGTTATTTTGATTGTCACCAGAAGAACTATGAGGAGGTATCAAAAAGTTTCAAAACTAATGGTGTACCTGGTGCTATTCTGACCATTTCCACGTCTGCAATTTTATCATTAACCGCAAGTTAGAACAAACAACAAACGTGAAATGGCGTACGTTTGACATACGGTGATGCTGCAACGAATCGCTTGAATCGAACTCGTGCATGATGAGCGTCGGAGAACAATCCACATGATCTTACTTCCACACCCACCCTACTCTCTAGATTTGGCTCCTGCAGACTTTGGCCAATTTCTGAAGAAGAAGATGAAGATCTGGCACAAAAGTCGCCATTGTGACACCACCGCGGAGATCCAGCACGTGTAACAGAAGGTGCATGACACACTTCGAAAGAAAGACTACCAGAACACTTCCAGAGGAACGCTGGGAGCACTGTATTCCTGTGCAAGGGAACTATTTTGCAGGTGATAGTGTGGAAACATGAATAAAGTAAATTTTTTTGTAAACAAAGAGAGTCTTGAAACCTTTTGATACCACCCATTTTAACATTTAAAGACCAAGTACCAACAAAATTTGGATAGTTTCGTGGAGGAAATGGCAACCAAAATAGTCGGCTATTATTAGTACCATGAGCTGAGTGATCTGATTCGGTCCAAGGAGCTAAAATTTATATCACTAGCGCTAATTTAACACACAAACTAGCCAAATTACCCCCGCACGATATTCTCTCTAGCAAACTTTAATACCACATATTTCAACCTAACACTATTACAACACCAAGGAGCATAACAGTATTTGGAATATATACAAATATATATCTTCAAGTGCAAACCGGGACAAACTTCAAGATGGAGGACAGAAGTCAAACCAACAATGTCCTCTGTAACTTTCTTCTGTTAGGTTTCTACAGTATCGAAAACTGAGATATTCCCTGATGACACTATGTTTGAATGGTGATGATATCTAGCCATCCTACAGGGATGATCTTCACTGTCTGGTACCACTGTCTTGCAATGCCAATACAAAGAACCCACTAAAGATCTAAATGCTGACCACCAACAGGTATCGAGGAGCAACAGCGACTCAAGTCTGAAGTTCTAAATGTCCACTTTTCCTCATCTTTCTATGTGAAGAGACTGAAGAAAGCTCACCTTGCTCCACAGACCATCGTGAACTTCTACTAAACCTGGAGGCTGACCACAGTTGAACCCAATTTATTTTATTTACTTTATATATTACTATATACAGGATTTAATCGTCACAAAGCATCATGGGAGTTTCAGTGGTTAGCAAGGATGACATTCTGTATCTATTGTAAACTGTGCATTGTAAACATATGTGAATGGTGGTGAGGTGATTGGTGTTGTGAGGAACTGACTGCAGCAGGGCTTTAGTCTTGCGTGATGGATCGTCAGGTCTGAAGTGGCGGTATTCCTCGGCCTCCTTGTCCAGAGCGAGAAGCTGAGATTGAAGTTTACTCCGAAACGCCGGGAGCGTGTCGCGGATGTGATTGGTCAGTTGCTGCGAAGATACAAATAGAGGTTCATGTGCTGAACAATGAGGTTTTCACTTTCACTAGTGTTTCCAGTTAACATGGCTCAGCGCCACCGAGTGATCAGAAGGAGATCGGATCATTTTAGAGTCTATTATGCAATATTATAGCAATATAACACAATATAATCAAGGAGGCTTGAAGCATTGTTACAGTCCGACCTATATACATCTTTACGACCTTTTGTGGTTTCTCGACACTTTCATAACCATGTTGTGAGGTTCAAGTGCTACCTGGTTGAGGGCTTTCTGCAGGTAAGGTGTACCCATGTTGTCCGCCAGGTGTCTGTATGAAGGATGGGACAGGAAGAACTTCCTCTCTGCAGCCAGAGCCGCTTTAATGTCCTTCTTTCCCTCAATGTCCTTCTGACTGCGGTTCACCACCCCGATATAACCTGGCAACCAGGGCAGAGAACAGAACAGCATGGCAGATCAGTGGGGCATGAGAAACAGAGGTGGGAAATGTTGTTGATGATGCTAACAGCGTTAACAATTATATTTTGCACCTTTATTGAAGATGTCACTAAGGTTTAACCCTCCCCTGCCCACATGTGCTTAATAAAGGTGCTTAATGTAAAATATTATTGTTTTTAAGACACAGCAGCATCTTCTTAGATGACAATTTTCCATTATTAAAGATTAGTAAAATGGTATTGTTTTGTTTTTGACCAACGAAGTCAGGTTTCTTTATTAATATGCACCATGTGAGATATCACCCAAAGTGATTCTCAGGCTGCTGTAAATCACACCGAAGGTGTTAAATGAATACATTTGCCTTGACTCGGCTCTATGTTTGTAGAAACCCAATCGTCAATCCCATCTCCAAGTGATTTCCAAGTGAACTCTTACTGCCATGTGTGTTATTGTAGGGATTCCTAAAATTCCATTATCATTATCAGCAAATGTCTTTCAGCCCAGGTTCAAGTTGCTTGAGGTTTCGATGTGTTTTTTTTGTTGTTGTTAACATTAACATGACCTTTCTAGTAGAAAAAAAGAAGACACAATACTGATACTTACAACAGAAGGGGTGAATCCAGGAAGGGGACGATATTGTGTTGCATTAGAACATAATTCCAGCTCAATCCTAAACCAAAATTATGCTAGCAAATAAATATCTTGGTCCTACCCCTCCGTAAGGGAAGCAGCTTGTTCTCCAGAACATCTCGAGCATCAGTGCCTTCATCCATCAGGTCCAGTTTAGTGATTACGCCAATTGTTCTCAGACCTACAGCAGGAAAAGTCACAGAGTAGGAACAATGTCACAATATCTCACAGGTACAGTAGATGGCATGGTTTAAAGTTAAATACTATTGGCTTAATGTTGGTTTTTTTTCACAGGAATGCAAAAAAAGAATGAACCTAGCTGTTTTCAGAGGTACTTGCCTCTCAGATTCGCAGGTTTTTAGACCCAGTGCTCTATAGCAAGAGATCTTACACTCCAACCCATTGAAAGCATACTGTATGTTCATTAACCTTAGATTCATAGCTTTCTCCAAACATCCCATTTCCTATTTAATCCCCATTTGCTGTTATAATCTCCATATGCAGACCTCCAGAAGATGTTCCACTAGAGTTAATGGAGATTTAAGATTTGTCCTTCAGACACAGGGGTGTTAGTAAAGTCAGGTACTGATGAAGGTGATGTGAGGAGACCTGGGTTGAGTCAGTGTTTACATTCATCATGTTCATGAGGGTTGATGTCAGAGCCCAACAGCAGGAGATCTTCCAAATCAATTGCAATGGAGCTGTCATTGTGATGCTGGAACAGTTTTGGGTCTTTTAGTTCAAGTCTTCTTCTTTCTGTTGCTCCCATTAGGGGTCACCACAGCGGATCATCCGTCGCCATACCACACTGTCCTCTACATCTACCTCTTTCACACCAACTACCTGCATGTCTTCCCTCACCATATCCATGAACCTCCTCCTTGGCCTTCCTCTTTTCCTCCTTCCTGGTGGCTCCATCCTCAGCATTCTTCTACCAATATAACTCATATCCCTCCTCTGCACATGTCCAAACCATCTCAATCTCGCCTCCCTCACCTTGTCACCAAAACGTCCTACATGGGCCGTCCCTCTAAAAGACGTATTTCTAATCTTGTCCATTGTTGTCTCTCCCAACAAAAACCCCAACATCTTCAGCTCTGCTACCTCCAGCTCAACCTCCTGTCTTTTACAGGGTCTTCTGAAGGCAAAATTTCATGCTAATACATCCAAAGACATCTTATACAATTGTGTGCCTCCAAATTTTAGGGAAGAACCACATGGATGGTAAAGCCATGTGTCCCAATACTTTTGTAAGTACAGTAAAAAGCAGAGAAGGTCCACATACTGAATCACCTTCTTGAGAAGAGAGAGATCAAAGGATGTTGACAGGAAGGATATAGTAACTCATATAAACACTCTTTACAACCATGGTGAGCAGAAATCACAACAAGAACAATAAATCAACTGCTTAACCACCTGCAACCTCAAATTCCTGTTTTTGACAGACAACAGTGGAACTTGATGTGGTGTTCTTTTGTTACACCCCATTCACCTCAAGGTTTGACATGTCATGTCTTCTGAGATGCAGAGTAATAATACAACTTATTTTATCCTTCCTGTCAGCTCAGACCAGTCTGGCCATGCTCCTCTGACACCATAAGCTGTTGTGTGTGAAACTCCCAGGAGATCAGTGGTTTCTGAAATACTCAAACCAGCCTATGAAGCTCATGTTGTGTAACTGCATGACCTTTTTTGTTGCATTCTGCTGCCACAAGAAGTGTTTCAAAATAAAGTAGACCATGATTTTAAATAGAAAAATGTATATTTTTAAGGGGGAACTCGAGGAAGTGTCTTTAAACACGTGCCTTTAAACCCACCAACAATCAAGGATAGAAAATTCATACCGAAAAAAGCAACAGCCTTGTATTTCTTTATTCCCAAATGAAATATGATGTAACGTATAAGCCAAAGACAATTTAGAAATAGAAAATAAAAACATTGCCTTATTTGTTGTATCCAGTGTGGGGTCATGTATTTCACCCCCCAGGCTTTCAGTGATGTCCTGCCTGAATCAACTCCCCTCTTAATCCCATCATTATGACGCCACGTCTATAAATACCATCAGTATTATAGAGAAACGCAGTAGAACAGATCGCTGCATCACACACAGGAATTTCATACAGTGAGAACGAAACCCGACGAACACAATACAACACGTCTCCTTTCACTGTAGCCGCAGCTGCACCTCACGCATACATCATCTCCAGCAAAGGCGCCGATATTTACCTCAGAAAATGAGGTCAAGTTGTGTGTTTTTGTGTCAATTCTACAGTAAAGTAAAAATAGATCTGCCAAAATATGAACGGTTCATAAAAAGGTGAACTGTTTGGGTCGACCTTCCCTCACGATGTCCATCTTTTCTTGAAAAGTCCGTGCTTGTAAGCGTATCTGTGACCAAACCGATTTCTTCTTCTCTGTCAGCCGTTGTGGAACGAAAACAAACAGCTATTAAATACACACGGGTATATATTTGAGCTCGTGCAGTTCGCTACAGATGCAGGTCTGCGAGCTCTGAATAGTGCTCTCTCTGACGTCCGATTAACACGTCTCCTATATTCATTAGTTTTATTTCACTCTCAGGAAGATAAAAGAGAATATAACACTTGATCCAGCACATGTTATTATTTAGCCTACTATTTGCATATACTTTGAGAGATACCCAGTTTATCGTAGCCGTGAGATACAAGGTCCAGGTCCTAAAAATGTGTGTGTGTGGGATGCAAGAGATATTCTTACTTGATGTGATGGATGAACAAAAAGGAAAACTGAATAAATGCTGACTCCCTCAATTCACTCGCGCCCACTAGTGAATCCCGTAGCGCAATATTTATGGTTTTAATATTGGATTCTCGAATTTCAGCGTGCTTTGTGGTGTGTGTGTGTGTGTGTGTATATATATATATATATATATATATATATTGGGGAAATTGGTAGCTTTGTGTTTAAGGCATTGGACTTTGGATCTGAAGGTGGTGACTAAATCCCAGGCACACCAAGCTGCCATTCCTGGGCCCCTGGGCAAGGCCCCCTAACCCCATAGCTGCTCATTTGTATGTATGAAATAAAAGTCGCTGTGGATAAGGGAGTCTGCAGAATGTCTTAAATATAAAAAGCTTAATAATACTTTATTATATTGGATTTTACTGTAAAGACTTAATTATTTATCTAAAAGTCTTTATTTTCTTCTTCTTACAATTATTAATAGTAGTATCAGTATTTAATGATTTAAATTGTGTACTTGAATTTTTTTTACTGTTGTATACAGTTGATACTCATGGTGTTCTGTGTGACTGGAATTGAAAACACCAGCATGCTACGTTCATGTGTGTTTTGGGTCACTCTGTTTTTGTACTTTTTTTGCACTTTTCTCTCCACAGTAAACTGATCGATTACACTTGTAAGTTTAACACCCTGCTCCATCAGACAGTAACGGTTTATAAACATTACAGAAACTGGGATGTTACTTGCCAACTCAAGAAACTTCTGACTAGCTCTTTGATATGTTTAAAAGCTGAATAAAGATGTGCACAATTTCTACAAAAATGAATGCAGTCCCTTGACAAGTGTGGAAAAATTATCCTTTAAAGGGGTCCTGTGACTGTAGTGTATATATAGAGTGAGAAGAGCAGAGGGTCCGTTAAGAGAGAGAGAGATACTGTAAGAGAATAGTCTGAGATGAGAGGAAGGATATAGTAAGTCAAAAAATAAAATATAATAAAATATTAAAATAAAATAATACATTCAATAACAAAGATAAAATGGCAAGTAAAGGCAACAAACTTCCAAAGAACAGCGCCTTCATTTAGCGGAAACAAAGTCACGTATCCTTGTTTTCCAATTTTTAGTCATAGAAAATTTACAATTTTGGGAGAAAATTCATTATTATGGAAATCCATATTATTACATTAGTTATGCTACTGAATATTTTGATGCAGCACTTTAGAAGCAATTTAATGCTAATTATAATGTTATATATGCAGACAAGCAGATGCCTTTATCCAGAGTGACTTACAATTATTTTAAGTGCTGGGCCCTTGCTTAAGTACCAAGTGCAGTAGCAGTCTAGTGGTGGTTGGATTTGAACTCAACACCTTCTGATCAGACATCTATCATGCTAACCACTAAATTGATCGATCTATCTATCTATCTATCTATCTATCTATCTATCTATCTATCTATCTATCTATCTATCTATCTACCTATCTATCTATCTATCTATCTATTTATCCATCCATCCATCCATCCATCTGTAAGTCTTCAGCTACCACTTCCCAAATGTAATGAAATAATGCTGGCAAAACCCATCCATCACATTAATGTTAATAATAATAATAAATTCAGATGATTTATTCATGGTCCAAGCCATGGCGTATTCATGACCCCTCAAGTATGGGATATATATATATATATACTTATTAGTAATACATAATAATGCAAAAGGTAAAAACGAAATGCATGAAAATTAAATGGAAAAAAATCCAGTCTTCAAATGTCCAGTTTCACTAATAAATTGATACGACTATAAAAACTGGTATTTTCTAAATATAATAATAAACGTAAATCCACTGTGTTGTTGTTTGTTCATTTTGATCACTTGGGGGTTTGAATTTAGCGGTAATGTATTATGTGTTAGTGGCCGGAGCCCCTTTAGGAAGGTAGAGGATGGAGGTACGGCATCTGACAGAGGCATCATGACAGGCATCAAGAGTGAGTCATAGACAGATGTGGTGGAGAAAATACGGTCATTTTCCATAATAAAACATCATTCAGAATCAGATAATGAATAAAACAAAAATAATATAAGGTATGTATTCTATCTGTGCGGCCCGGTACCAATTGGCTCAGGGGGTTGGGGACCACTGATGTAAATGATCTCCATTAAAGATTGTCTCCACCAAAGATAAACTCTACAGCCTTCTTTTAAGAGGTTTTCCCTTCGCCTGAACTAGGAGACCCAAACCTGTTCCAGCATGACAATGCCCCTGTGCACAACGCCAGCTCCATGATGATATGCTTTATATAGCTTTGGAGTGGAAGATCTCCTGCTATAGAGCTCCAACATTATAAGGACAAATTGGAACAATTACTGCACCCTAGGCCACCTCACCTCATCTACATCAGTACCTGATTTTACTACCACCCTTGAAGCTGAATAGGAAATCACAAATCTCCTCAAGCACACTCCAAAATCTAGTGAAATATCTTCTGTAGGTGTACATATGCAAATTATAACAGCAAATATGGAATGGGATGCCATATGAATCTAATGATCAGGTGTCCACAAACGCTGTGCTGGACCTTCAGCAGAACATCGCATATATCACTATATCTGGAGCTGTCTCACCCTGAGGATCCACATCCTTGGCCAGTTTAAGGGCGTCGGAGTTGGCCAGGTCGGTGTTGGCGGGTGTGACGGCGAGGATGAGGCAGCTTTCTCGGGTTATGAACTGCATGATCATGTCACGGATCTGCTGCTCGATGTCTGGAGGCTGGTCCCCCACCGGCACCTTGGTGATCCCCGGTAGGTCGATCAGAGTCAGGTTCAACACTGAACAAAGGAGAGAATATCATTAATAATGCTCATTATTAGGTAGGTTTATTTTAACCAGTTCTGGATACATGATGTGTAAGACAAAAAAATACTGGATGTAATGAATAAATAAATGAATAAATAAATAGCATTATACAGTAAAAATCGCATTGTCGTAAAATATTCTGTTACTGTTACAGTTACTTTAATGAAATTTTACTCAAGTACAAGTTATCAGTCTAAAAATCTTCTTAAATAAAAGTAAAAAGTAGCTCATTGAAAATATTCTGAAAAGGACAATGAGATATAAATCGCAAAACTAGTTCTTAAGTAAAATAACACCTTTGCCAATTGAAGTGCAATAACAAAAAAAAATTATAAAAATAATGAAACACTACAGTTGAGGACTCAATTCTATTGTGAGTTATGCTGTGTAAGTTTCACAGCAAAAACAAAATCCTGTTTTAATTTAATTTATAATCATTGTCTTTTCCTGTCTCCATTCCAGTTTTTCTTGTGAGTTTAGTGCATTTGTTCTTCACCCATCAATTAATTATGCGGTAGTTTCCGGGGCGTGAATTTTTCCCTCTTGCATTATTTTTGTTATTCATTTTTTACAGATACAATTTAAGATGTAGTTAAGTACAATACTTAGAACAAAGTATACTTCATTAAAACTAAAATTACAGACTTTAAAAACCTATTTAAAAAGTGAAAGTGCACAAAAAAAAACAACTCCATTACATATGGTGTAATTTGGTGTACACGTGTACCGAATGCAAACCTTTTTACGTAAAATCTGAGTTCCCTCAGGAACGTATTAAGTGGCAAACCACAAGTGTGTTTGGTCTCCAACTAAAACTTTCAGCGCATTTTTTAAATTATTATGAAACTTGAAAACATACACAACAATGCCGGGGGAATAAAAAAGGAACTAGAGTTAGCGCAGTGTCATTGTAGCTACTCACTCGGTACCTGAAATATGATTTGTAGTGCGCATGCAGAATCTAAAGACCCAAATGGGGTCTAACAAATGTAAACCATTTTAATACATTTTTTACATTTATTCAATTTTATTAAATCAATATAATTTATGCTAATTTAATTAATTACTCATCTTAATCATTTGAAGAAGTTGTTGGGTTGATGGTTATGGCAGTGTTGAGATGTACAATTTGTATATTAGGAAATAAAACCTTTGCACTAACGTGTCTAGGTGTCGAGGACTCGTGTATGTACGTTCAATATGACTCAAATATTCAAATAGTGTTAAAATCAGATACTTGAAGACTTTTACTTAAGTCAAATCAAAATTGCAGAATTTTAACTTAAGTTTTACAGTAAGGTGTCTATGCTTTTTTTTCAAGTAGGTTTTCAGGTACTTTTTATACCCCTGCCACAATACTATGTATAATATAAATGGCAGTGAAGTGTGTACAGAATGTACCGTACCATGTGGGGAACACACTCTTAGGTTAATAGGAACTGGAGAAATGCCCTTATTGGCTCCAGTGACTCGATCCGTCTCGGCCTCGATCTCCTGCCGCACCTCATCGAAATCCGTGAACTTCTTTCCTTTGCAGTGGAGAAACTCGGCAAATTCTGCAAATCACACACAATAGCAAATACTCTTTTTATTTTTCACATGATTCCTTTTTTTGTGTGTAACTGAACAATGCATTGCTTTCTTCAACACAAAAGCCCTTCTCAGTGCATTTTTTTAGCCTTTAGGGAAATTCGTTTTAATTGCTTTTTGAGGGCGTCCTACATTCATCAGCTCAAGCTGATATTGCTCGAGAGTTAACACACACACACACACACACACACACACACACACACAGTAAAGCTGTATTTTTTTATAATGGAGGCTCAAACTACTTACTGGATTTTTTATAAATAAAAGAAGCAGAATAAAAATGTTTTACTATTCAGACAGTGTAAAGAGATTTACTTACATTGAATTAAAAACTTAAACATTACTTTTCAATTAACCACATGATTGTTAAACACTTAAATGCAGCCACAATATGGTGAAATATTTGTATCGGTCTGTATAGGCATTATGAAATCTATGAAAGGCTGATTAATGTTAATCAATTGAAAGTCCTAAGAAGCATTATAATATTTTTTTTTTCTTGTATTCGTGATCACAACAAAAGTTGTTTTCTTGTGATCTCAACATAACAAGTGCAATATTCATTTATTCTGATCTCGACATAACAAAAGTTGTTTTCTTGGCATCATTACAATTCTATTTAAATCTCAACATAACAAAAGTTGTTTTCTTGTAATTTCAACATAACAAAAGTTGTTTTCTTGTAATCTCAACATAACAAAAGTTGTTTTCTTGTAATCTCAACATAACAAAAGTTGTTTTCTTGTGATCTTAACATAACAAAAGTTGTTTTCTTGTAATCTTGACATAACAAAAGTTGTTTTCTTGTAATCTCAACACAACAAAAGTTGTTTTCTCGTATTCACAACTTAATTTCATTATAATCACAACATAACAAAAGTTTTTTTTCCCATTATCTCAAAATAAGTTGTTTTCTTGTGATCTCGACAGAAAAGTTATTTTCTGGTGATCTCAACATAACAAAAGTTGTTTTTAATAATCACGATGATAAACACCTGACAGTCTTCCTCTTACTTATGTGGTCCATCATTTACAGACACAGATTTCAGTTTGAGTGAGTCCCAGATCAAAGTTAAATCTAATGCGATTATCCATGATTCTGTGATCATGCTGCCTCTGGAACATGATCTTATATCCCCAATACACCGAAAAATTAAGTACTGATCACGAGGGAACAATGTTTGTTATGTCGAGATCACGAGAAAATTTGATTTCATGCTACTGCATCCAAAGACAGGAAACACAATTTTGTTTCTCCAATCATGTGTTAACAGTTTGGGAAAGAAAAACATATAGCTGAAAGAGTCCCAATACTTTTGTCCATGTAGTGTATCTCCTCTCGTTATCCTGCAGGTGCCGACTCTTTAACTTTTCCGTTAAAATCGGTTATGGAAACTTGTCAATTCATGTCTTAATAAACTCAGTGAGCACTGCTAGACTTTACTGTAACTGCACAGACACTGACCCGGCCTCATTTTATAAGAATTTTCCAGAACATTTTCCATTATAACTTTCAGTGAAGGTCATCTCAGAATGATGTTGATCTACTGGCCTACAACCAGGCTTTGTTTGACCTGCTTCCATGTGCAATGGATATAAAACGTCTCCAAGTCTTCCAACAAAAAAATCCAGTGAAAGAAAATAAATATTTAATAATTGGGAATATTTTAAATAAAAAAAACTACAACACCCTGACTGCATAAGTCTAAGCACCCATGCCAATTAGTCACATCTAGACTTTGGAATTTTATACCAAAAATAACTTCACATTCATTCAATTTGTGAACTGTGTCCACCTCTTATTAAATGGTTCCACATGTTTTTGATGGGATCGAGGTCTGGTTTCTGGCTGGGCCATTTCTGGACTTTGATTATCCATGTTTTTGTTGATTTTGATCTGTGCTTTGGGTAATTGAATTTTTGCTTTTTGACCAAGGATTTTGATTTTTGAATTTGATTTTATAAGGATGTGTAGACTTTTTTTCTAAAAATCAATAATAATATTTAAGGATCAAATAAATAAAACAATCCAAAAGAAGCAATAATTCTACCACTGTAACATCACTCGTATGTTTTTATTCTTAATATAAAAATGAACTGAATCAATATTTCGACATGGTGATGTGGACTTGTATGATAGACCACCAGGGAACCCTGACCTTTTCAATTCAATATGGACAAATATTTGGACTATTTTTGCCAGAATCAACACTAGACACACTTATGGTTAGTCAGGTATACATGCTTTCTTATGGTTTGTGCTTCTTTTTGAAGATCCCATTCCACATTTAATCACTAACTGTACTAATAAGCTCCTCTCTTCTAGGAAGATGTTCCACAATGTCCAGGTAATGGTGTAGGTGAGCTGAGGAGGCCTGGGGTGCAGTCAGTGTTCACATTTATTCCAATAGAGATAGAGCTCAATTACAGAAGATCTTTCACATCGTCCAACCCATGCAAGGCAAATCTTCATGAAGCTGGCTTTGGGCATGATTGTCATGCTAGAACGTGTCTCTGAATTCAAATAAAGGGAAAATGTCTTGCTATAGCATCCAGAGCGTTGTGTGATTCCAATTTTTTTTTTATAGAAGAACAGCATTTATTTCTCACATATACATTACAGCACAGTGAAATTCTTTTCTGCGCATGACCCAACTTGTTTGGAAGCCGGGATCATAACGGGTTAAGGGCCTTGTTTTTGGGCCCAAGAGTGGCAGATTGCGAATATCAGGCTTGTGTTAAAGAATACTTCCATTCCGCAAAATCATCTATTTCTGGCATTTCAACTTTTAAAATTTGCCGAAAACCAGACGCAAAACGTTGATGCTTTACAAAAATCTAAACTTTTTTGAGATACAAATTTACAATTCCTTTTGAAACTTATCTGGAATATCTTTCCGTATAATTCCTGATCTGATCTGATGAGCTTTTATATATAAGTTTCAAAAGTATTGGAACGGCAATCTTTTTGCTACACGCTGAACAGTAAAAGCAGTGGGTTGTGTGTACTACAGAGGTGTGAGTGTGTGTGTGTGTGTGTGTGTGTGTGTGTAGAAGGTCAGCCTTCTCACCTGTGATAGAGTTGATGAGCTGCAGCACCAGGGGCCTGCGAGTGACAATGCCAGAGCCCCGGGGAAGAAAATCCCTTGGAAGAAAAGAAAAGAATAGAAAAGGAATGAGAGAGAAAGAAAGAAAGAAAGAAAGAAAGAAAGAAAGAAAGAAAGAAAGAAAGAAAGAAGGAAGAGTAATTAGCTGAGATAAAAAAGCACAGGTGATGTGTGATGTTCTGGAGAGAGTGATAGAGGAGCGTCAGTGTGAAGGAGGGTCAGGTTTAGGATCAGGGTCTGTGGTTTGTGGGAGGAGTCTTACATTATAGCATGTTGTATAAAAAGGATTTCGGAGATTAAATTTATATACGATTTTACACTTCATCTGTGACATGACGACCAGCGATCGAGAGAATGAGAGATGAGAGAACTACTGTTTATAGCAGCCAGTAAAAGAAAACAAAATAAAAGAGAGAAAGAAAGAAAGAAAGAAAGAAAGAAAGAAAGAAAGAAAGAAAGAAAGAAAGGAAGAAAGAAAGAAAGAAAGAAAGAAAATATAAGGAAGAAAGGAAGAAAAGAAGGACAGCAATAGAAGGAAGGAAGGAAGGAAGGAAAAAAAGCACAGCAATAGAAAGAAGGGAGGAAGGAAGGAAGGAAGGAAGGAAGGAAGGAAGGAAGGAAGGACAGCAATAGAAAGGAAGGAAGGAAGGAAGGAAGGACAGCAATAGAAAGGAAGGAAGGAAGGAAGGAAGAAAGGGAGGAAGGAAGTAGACAGAAGGAAGGAGGGAGGTAGAAAGGACAGCAATAGAAAGAAAAAAGGAAGGAAGAAAAAAAGGACAGCAATAGAAAGAAGGAAGGAAGGAAGGAAAAAAGGACAGCAATAGAAAGAAGGCAGGGAGGAAGGAAGAAAGGAAGGACAGCAATAGAAAAAAGAAAGGAAGAAAGGAAGGAAGGAAGGAAGAAAGCACTGCAATAAAAAGAAGGAAGGAAGGAAGGAAGGAAGGAATGACAGAAGTAGAAAGAAGGAAGGAAGGGAGGATGGACAGACGGAAGGAGGGAGGTAGAAAGGACAGCAATAGAAAGAAAAAAGGAAGGAAGGAAGGAGGAAGGAAAAAAGGACAGCAATAGAAAGAAGGAAGGAAGGAAGGAAGGAAGGATAGAAAGAGAAACTACAGTAGATGTGTTTATAGTGAGTTTATAAGGGAGAACAGGAGTGAAGTTGTAACAGTAAATGTATGATTTCTGAATGTTGTGTTTTATCTCCTATATACTATATAGTGATATAAAGAAATTAAATAGAGCTTCTCTCTCTTTTTCTCTCTCTTACACACACACACAGGCTTCTGTGTGATTTGAGAGTGTGGGATTTGTCTATTCAGTGTGTGTGTGTGTGTGTGTGTGTGTGTGTGTGTGTGTGTGTGTGTGTGTGTGTGTGTGTGTGTGCTGGTGAGTAGGCTGTCTATTCTGTATAATTTCTATCAGCTGTGAAACATGAAGTGAGATTTTTATCACAGCAGAAGCTGCAGGCTTTCACACCACTCACACAAAACCAGTGGGCAAGTTATAAAATACTGTATATTCAGGACAATAGTCTGATAAACTCCTCATTTGTTTATAAACAGCCCACTAACTGTACAGTCATCCTACAGGCTTACAAGATGTTAGACTTCTGATCAGAAAGTCGAGAGCCATATGTGTTTTTTCCCCAAATTTCACACATGACATCTCTGGATGTAGAAGGGCATTCATACTATAAATCAAATGTGATACAGTGCCCTGTAGGGTGATCATACTATAAATCAAATGTGATACAGTGCCCTGTAGGGTGATCATACTATTTATCAAATGTGATACAGTGCCCTGTAGAGTGATCATACTATAAATCAAACGTGATACAGTGCCCTGTAGGGTAATCATACTATAAATCAAATGTGATACAGTGCCCTGTAGAGTGATCATACTATAAATCAAATGTTATACAGTGCCCTGTAGGGTGATCATACTATAAATCAAATGTTATACAGTGCCCTGTAGGGTAATCATACTATAAATCAAATGTTATACAGTGCCCTGTAGGGTGATCATACTATTAATAAATGTACTAAAGTGCCCCCTAGGGTGTTCTCACAGTGAAGCAAATGTTATACAGTGCCCTGTAGGGTGATCATACTATAAATCAAATGTTATACAGTGCCCTGTAGGGTGATCATACTATAAATCAAATGTTATGCGGTGCCCTGTAGTGTGATCATACTATTAATAAATGTACTAAAGTGCCCCCTAGGGTGCTCTTACAGGGAAGCAAATGTTATACAGTGCCCTATAGAATGATCATACTATAAATCAAATGTTATGCAGTGCCCTGTAGTGTGATCATGCTTTTAATAAATGTACTAAAGTGCCCCCTAGGGTGATCATACTATTAATAAATATTATAAAGTGCCCTGTAGGGTGATCATACTATAAATAAAATATTATAAAGTGCCCTGTAGGGTGATCATACTTATGATAAATGTTATAAAGTGCCCTGTAGGGTGCACTTACAGTAAAGGAAATGTGATGAAGTGCCCTCTAGGATGCCCTAACTGTAAAATTTGATACAGTGTTCAGTAGAGTGATCTTACTTTAAGAAATGTAATAAAGTGCCCCCTAGGATGCCCTTACAGTAATGCACTTGTGATACAGTGCCTGCTAGGATGCTCTTACTGTAAATTAAATGTGATGAAGTGCCCTCAAGGATGCTCTTACAGTGAGGCAATTGTGATACAGTGTTCTGGGGGAAATGTCTATAGATATGACACTATGTTATTTATTGTGTTCTTGAAGAGCTGCAATTAAAATAGAGTAAAACAAAAGAGAGAGAGAGAGAGAGAGAGAGGGAGAGAGATAGAGAGTGAGAGAGTGAGAGAGAGAGAGAGAGAGAGAGAGAGCTGCTGTAAAGAAAACAAAAGGATAAACAAAAGAAGCCCGCAACTGAATCGTATCTGAAATGTGTAATGAAATGAACACCCCCTGACATTCTGACCAATAAGAATCAAGATTTTATCAGTGCTGTGGAATTCAACATATTCTTGAATTATTCATTCGCTCTAAAAGCGGCCCAGACTGCAGTGCAACTCCAACCCAGGGGTTCATACTCATTCCAGTGAGTCTAAACTCCCACAGTGACGTGTGCACACGTACAATACCATGTGGTGTTTCTGGATCATTCAATTCAGTTTCATTTGTTATTCTTTTTCTTATGATTATTTGTGTTTCGCTTTTATTGATAAATAATATTCCAAAGCAGCTTGGCAGAGAACGTAGGTGGCAGCTTAGTGGCTCAAGAATGGCAGCTTGGTGTGGCTGGAATTTAAACTCATCACCTTCAGAACCAATCGCTTAACCACTAAGCTACCACCTCCAAATATAACAATATGTCAGAAATCTCAGCAGCAACAATCCTGACTAGAGATCATATTACTCCAGTTTTACAATTCTTACACTGACCTGCTCTCAGGTTCTCAGATGATGTACACTATAAAGGTTGACATGAACCTGTTTAGATCTATGCAGGATTTGTCTGACCGCTCACCTTCCTGAATCCTCCTGACTCTTCCTGAATCCACCAGACTCCTCCTGACTCCTCCTGGCCATTCCTGAATCCTCCTGACTCTTCCTGAATCCACCAGACTCCTCCTGACTCCTCCTGACCATTCCTGAATCCTCCTGACTCTTCCTAGATCTACCAGACTCCTCCTGACTACTCCTGACCGTTCCTGAATCCACCAGACTCCTCCTGACTTCTCCTGACCATTCCTGAATCCTCCTGACTCCTTTTTACTCTTTCTGAATCCACCAGACTGCTCTTGAATATTCCTGACTTCTCGTGACTCCTCGTGTCTCTTTCTGTCTCCTCCTCACTCCTCCTGACTCTTTCTGAATCTTGATTCGTCCTGACTCCTCCTGACACTCCTAACACTTCCCGTCTCCTCCTGACTCTTCGTGACTCCTCCTTACCCTCCTGATACTCCTAACTCTCTTGACTCCTCCAGACTATTCCTGGCACCACAAAAAGTAACCTTCACTCTCCTCAGCCAGGTTTTTGTAGTTGTTTCTCAGACTTGTTTACACTCCATGGGTTATAAGGCTTTTTCTAATTATCTTCTAAAAACACATCAGAAATTACGTTTTCGAAAAACTTACTTTCTGTGTTTGGTATCGATATGATTCCTATGCAAAAATCATCTTGAGAAGCTACTTTTGAAGGTTCTACATAAAATCAACTACATTATCACCAAACATTTCTATCACAATTTTTTTTGGGATAAAGACACGCATGGTCTATGACCTACGCGCTCCTCCAAAGAACGTTTGATGGAGAATTCCATTAATAAATCACACACTAAAGCAACACGATCCTCATAAAAAGATGTGACTGCCAAGTCTTAGCTCCTAAAACAAAGGATTATTTATAGACTGGAGCATCTCAACAGCAGCTTACTTTCCAACGAAGTTCTCCAGCACGGAGCTTTTCCCGGCGCTCTGGCCTCCGACCACGGCGATCTGCGGCAGGTCGAGATTACAGCTCTGCCCGATGCTGCTGAAGGCATCCTGCAGCCGGTTCACCAACGGGATCAGGTCCTCCATGCCTCGGTTCCCCATGATGGTGTGTGTGTGTGTTTGTGTGGGTGATGAAATGAGAGAGAGAGCGAGAGCGAGAGAGAGCGAGAGAGCGAGAGAGAGAGAGAGAGAGAGATTTGGGAATGTGAGCTAGAGAGGATGCTGGTGCTGATTCTGGTGCTGAAACTGGTGCTGATTCTGGTGCTGAAACTGGTGCTGATTCTGGTGCTGAAGCTGATGTTGACCTTTGCGCATCAAGAAGCCATTGAGCGTCGATTCCTCTGAGGAGAAAGACGCAGAAGGATGAAACTGCGCAGTCGGTTCAACACTGATCCTGTTTTTTTTCTCTCCCTTTTTTCAAGGGCACTAAAAGGATCAGCACATAACCACCGATTGCTTGGTTCAAAAATAATATCTCACAATGATGGCTATTGTTTTGCCTAAATGGGACGCCCGAGAGCGCACAAACCCTCTCCAAAATATAATAATCATAATAATAATCATAATCCAAACACGCTCTTACCGTCTATCCCAGCCGTGAGGATTAATCCCACCAGCCTGATCCTGATGAAGATGGAGAGCTCCAGTGTTCTTGTCTCAAGGCCTGTCCCTGGGTCTGTTTGGGAACGGGTTAAACCGCGGGTGCATCTGCGCGTTAGAGGGACATCACGTCCCGAACCGGAGACTATGTAATTCTCCAATGACAGATTAATCGCCCCTGTAACGCAGACACACCGATGACGCACAGCGCGGGGGGAAAAGTGACCGACACGCGGCCTGACCAATCACAGTGCGCACACGGGTTCACCGAGCGATCTTATTGGCTGAAGCATGAGGAAACGGGGACGAAATAAAACCCGCCCCCTTCTTTCCCCCGCCTGCGTCTCACTATAATATTAGTAATAATAATGATAATAATAATAATTATTATTATTATCATTATTATTATTATTAAAGTAAAGAAATAGGGACAAAAGACTATCTAAAGTGCCGTACTGTTGGCCAGGGATTTGAACTTATGCCCTTCAGCTCTAAAGTCCAATGCCTTAACCACAAATCTACTATCAAGACATGTCCTCACACCTTCACTGGCACCTGCTATTGATCATCTTCACAACAGCAGACGTCTACGCAGAGCATGCAACAGAGCATGTAACATCATCAGGGACTTCTTACATTCCAATCAAAACCTCCTTTCATTCAAAAAGTAATGCACCAGAACCAGAAGGGACAGCTTTTCTCCAAAAACCATCTACCACCACCCTGCTGAACTTCACACTACACTGCCAGGTCTCTGTTGGCTCTACTGCCAGTAATCATGATGGGGTTTTTTTTGTCATGTACATACAATATACAGTATATCTCATATTGTAAATCTATATAATCTCATATTTCTGTGCATATACGATGGCAGTGGTGGTTCAGTGATTAATGCTCTGGGTTTCTGATCAAGTTTGAGAAAGGCTTTTAACCCTACATGCTCAGGAGGCACAGTACCCTGGCTGACCCTGTGACCTGACCCCATCCTCCTGAGGAGAAGGGATATGTGAAAACCTTTCCTGGTGATCTCGTATTTAGCGTCTGATGCTTTAACAGCTTCTGCACATTTTTTTATTTCATTTTTACTTGTAGAGCGACTTGAACAATGGCCGTTGTCTCTTAGACAGATGAAGAGGTTATAAAGTTGTGTAAGAATGTATACCTTCAGTGCCTATATGTTTGATCCTAATAATTGTATCCCCACAGAATGCGCCAGTGGTGACTGTGGCAAGGAAAAACTCCCTGAGATGGCATGAGGAAGAAACCTTGAGAGGAACCAGACTCACAAGGGAATCCCATCTTCATCAGAGTTCCATCATTGTTGAGATGCTGTGCATTGATAGGTGTTTAAATGCAGAACTGTTCATGCTGCAGTGGTGAATGCTCCTAAATTCCTTCCTGAGGTAACAAGCGATCTTCAATATTACATTTAGATCCTGGTATTAGGAATTAGGTTCATTCAAATTGAAGAACATCGTATATGTCACAATGTCACAAGGAAAAATATATTATAGGAAAGGAAGAAAGCTTGTTAATAGAAACAGCACAGCGGGATATGAAAAGCAAGATGTCTTGTAGTTTTGCAGGAAACCCAACATGAGACAAATAAGACATAAAGCACCTACAGGCAGGACACACTGTCCAGAGAGACCATGTGTAGAACAGATCATGGCTTGAGGACATGGTAAAACGTTGGACCTCCTGTCAACTGTAAAACGCTCAGCGTTCTGTGGTTTCTGCTTAGAAAAATACGTCGACACGTAAACGTGTGTGTGGTGAAAACTGACTCCATTCGAAGTCCACAAAAGTTAACAACGTGTGGCAAAAGACTGCTGGTTATGATTATGTGGAGGCAGGTTTCCAGCAGCATTGAGTAAAAGACAGGAGGTGGAGCTGGAGGTAGCAAAGCTGAAGATGTTGAGATGTTCGTTGGGAGTGACGACGATGGACAGGATTAAAAATTAGTTAATTAGAGGGACAGCGCATGTAGGACGTTTTGGAGACAAGGTGAGGAAGCTGAGATTGAGATGGTTTGGACATGTGAGAGGAGGGACATGGGGTATATCAGTAGGAGAATGCTGAGGTTGGAGACACCAGGAAGGAGGAAATGAGGAAGGCCAAGGAGGAGGTTAATGGATGTGGTGAGAGAAGACATGCAGGTAGTTGGTGTGAAAGAGGCAGCTGTAGAGGACAGGGGGGTATTAAGACAGATGATCCGCTGTGGCGCCCCCTAACGGCAGCAGCCAAAAGTAGAAGAAGAAGAACAAATACTGTATATATAGGTTTTTTCTTGCTGGAGCAACGTTAAATTTAATATAAAGATAGTGAGTCAAAACCCCAAGTGAGATGAACACTGACTAAGGAGAAATTGTCAGACTAACCCAGGAACATGGTAGGAACATTTCTGATCACCTGCTAGTTGCACAAACAGAGTCTATCTATTTATTTTTTCTCGAGAACTGCTCAAAACTCTAATTTAGAGAAACAGAACTCTTTCCTTTTTTTCTCTTTTTGAACCACACAGAATTTTCCATAACTGGGCAATTGGATCATTGGATCAAAAATCGATTATTTTCTAAAGGAAAAGAAAACTGTACAAAGAAAACAATACAATAAAATTTCAATACAAATTTATTCTTTACCAAACTTAAACTGTTGACTTTGGGGTTGTAAGCCAGAAATGCTACACACTCCTATTAAAAAGCTATTAAAATGCTATAAATGATGTGAGGAACGATGCAAACTAAACACCATCCACTGAATCTATGACATATTATTTCCTAAAGGTGATTTCTATGTAGAAAACAAAGCAATAGGTTTAATAGCTGACAGAACATAGAAAAGACTGAAAGACCCACCAACAAGCATCAACCGAATACAACTGCAGTAACAAAAAAAAAAAAAACATCTCAGGAGAGGGAAACTCAGCATTTAGTGGTGATGTCAATAGGTTTCAGACTTCAGGCAGTAGAGATCCAGGGGTGAAGAGGACAAAATTTTCTTTCCATAATTCATAGAAAATTGTTCTTTGGTCATAATAATAAGGCTTTAAATGCCTACTGTGAAACATGGTGGTGGTAGCTCGCTTTTTATAACTATGAAAATAAAAGACCGGCCAGGGTTTATTGGCGGGATAGACGACGACCTAAACATTATTATCCAAGAAGACCACATGTGAAAGAGTGGAAAAGGTTCTAACAGGACAACAAACTTATGTATAAAATAAAAATATACACAAGACGGATTTTAAAAAAAGAAGAGCTTACATAGCTGACACCTGACCTGGCCAAGCTTGAGGTATTCCTGCATCACAATTTGCAAAAGACATCAACTTGGGCATGTGGGCAGCTTCCAAAATGTACAAAGTACTGTAAATACCGTAAAAGGTAGAGATTTACACAGACGTCCATTTGGATGTCCTTTTGATGCCTTGAAAGAAAAGATCAAAGACAAGACAATTACAAAGCCTAAGAAGCCCCAAGATGCCTGGGGACAAGACGGAGTTTGCACTGCTTTCCTGTTAAGATAAAAAAACAAAGTAATTACTGATGACATATTTTGATTCATGTTGATAAAAGACCATCTTTATGTGTCTCCACGTCGTCCTCGGAGACAGATGCCCAGGCATGGCAAAACACTAGATTATAAGATGCTCTTTATGTACAGCTGAGCGACTATTAGCATACCAAAGATTTTTTTTTTACAGCAGAATGGCCTTCAACTTCCAAATAATATACTATTAGACACCATTAAAGTGGAATTCTAAACATTTGTGGAATTACATTAGAGCTTGATGTAGAACGATGAAAGGGGGAAGAGGAAGCTCGGTGGTTAGGGCTCTGGGATTGCTGATCAGAAAGTTGGAGATTCAAGCCCTTGTATCACCAAGCTGCCACTCTTTAGCCCCATGAGCAAGGCTCTTAAACCCCTAACCTACCCCCAGGGGTGCTGTATCCTGTATGGCGGACCCTGCAGTCTGACCCCAGCTTCCTTACATCATTTGGAATATGAGAAGAAGGAATTTCACAAGTAAAATGCAGGTTTACCTTTATAAGAAAGAGGTGTGTCAGGGAAGAATCTGCTTGTCAACTGCATTCAGTTCATCATAACTCTTGATTACTCTCTCCAAACCTATTCAGAACATCACTACCTTGACCACCATGCTTATGTAAACACCAGTACTTCCATACACTCGGTTTGGACTGAGGAACCGATCAACGTATGAGCTGCTCGCAAACAAAATGGCCTCCTTTACACCTGGGGTGAACGTTTGGAAAATCCACTCCTTTATATCCTTCACTGAAAGAAACTGCAGGAGGTACAGGATGTACATCCAGTGTAACCCAACGCCGCAGTAATTCAGGGGTCATTAGTTACACTTGACCCGGTGTCAGATTCTTTCCTCACTTTATCTCACAAACTCTTTTATCTTCTGAGGGATTCTGATCCCCCACTTTTTCACCTCACACACACACACACACACACACACACACACACACTACAACCAGTTAAAAATAACAGTGCATGAAAAGAATCCTAACATTTTTACTGTGCTCAGGGTCTGTGTTTGTACCGTTCATGCGATTCACAGTTCCCAAAAGACGCCTTTGAGAAGAAATTAAAGGATCTAATAGTTGAATTATACTTTATGTAGTAATCAAAATCTCATGATACCAAATTCAAACAGGCCTGAATTGCACAATATTTCCAATCTAACAGTCCGAATCTGGAGGTAGAAGGAAATGTCATTAGTGGGTTTTTTTTTGAGGAAGAATTGCCCACTTTGGTTCCATTTACACAAATGCTAAATAATATGAGGGCAACATATTCAGAGACTGCAGGCAGTTTTGTAGAACATGGGGGTGAGGTGGGGTGGATTGGGTCAAGCAGGTCGGGATGGTGTTATTCTGCACTGATTGTCTTTGTGAATTGTTGCTTTTGAAAAGCACCTAGTGATCCATATAAGTTTATGATTTATTTCGAATGAAATCGCTGATTAGATTTTTGGCTTGTTCAAGATTTAAACACAACCAAATACATTTAAATGTGGTGTTTACTTTACAAAATGACTGTTAACAAAACTCATAATACATTAGACAACCTTTAATCCACAAAAAAACTTTCATTTATTTCCCTAACCTGTTAGCCTTCACCACAGCTTGTGGTCCTCTGCACAAGAAGACAGTTTGAGCTTTACCATTATTCAAAGTTGATAATGCACAAAGAGCTAATAAGTGATAGAAAGTTATAGATGATTAAGTACCGTGAATATTAATTTCCTGAATTGTGAGTTGTGTTAAAAAAACGCATGAGTTTATATTTTAAATTTAATGGAGAAATAATGAAAAAGGAGATTCCTACAAACATTTATCAGAGACTATGTCTGGTTCACAACTGAACAGCTATAGGATTAAGGGCCTTTCTCAGGGGCCCAGGAGTGGTAGTTTAGTGTGGCTGGGATTTAACCTCACAACCTTCCAATCCAAAGTCCAATGTCTCACTGAGTACACTACATGAATGATAGCCATAACTAACAACAAAAAAGAGAGAAATTAGAAATTTCTTTATATGCAATAGAAATACTTGTCAAATATCTGATGGAGACAGTAGAAGAACATGGACGATAATCGTTCACTGGCACAAGGTTTGTTCTAATAAGTGTTATAGTGCAATTTACTGAATTAGGTTTTCAGGCCCAGTTTACTTTTACATACAGAAATATGAATGCACCCCCCCACACACACACACACTATGGGAATAGAAGAATGTCTTTTCCACATGAACATTTCCGGACACGTCCAAACACTTTTCACAGATGTACATCAAAACTGATTCAACAGATGTACAATGTGCAAATACACCCCTCTAAAATCCCTCAACTAGCCTATAAACTGTTTCTTAGTATATCCATTTACCCATGGTGTAGTCGATGGATCCAATAAAAATGCTTTTTGTGGTCACATGACCTTCAAGTCAGGTGAACATTAAAACACAGGGGTTGTGTATAGAATACAACAATGTGAAATTCTGTTAAAGGAAAACAATCAAATTAATTCGAAGCATTTTATTCCTTTTATTCCAATGCAATATGTCAAATCTGCAATATTGTCTCAAAGCAGCTTTAGTGTGCAAACCATGTAATTGAGTTTAAATAGAGATACAGTCTGTAAAATGTGACTCCAGTAAATGTGTCCCTTTAAACTTTCATTTGAGTAAAAGTACAAAAGTATTTGCCTTATGTGAAAAGACTCGAATGTGACTCTCAGCACACTGATCTATTTATAGAATGATATTAATGAGTCAATGTAATGAATGGACATTCTTTGATTAGGATTTGTTTTTGTTTTGACTCCATTTGCTCTCAAGTCTCGGGGAGTTTTTCCGCACCACTCTCACCTCTGTCTCGCTCATTAGGGGCAAACTTATAGACACTAAACCTATACGAATGTAGAAATTAAAACATTTTAAACCTCATTATTTCTGCAAAGCTTTTTTGGGACAAAGTTGTTAAAAGTGACTTGAAAAAGCAATTGAATTTAATAGAATTGAGGTAAGAAATTCCCTGGACATTCCTCAGTATTACAAGCAAGTCAGGAACATTGCATTGGAATGAAGTATTCTTTTTTTAGGGTTGAATAGATTTATTTATTAATTTAATATTAAAATTTATTTATTTATTTATTTAAATAAAATTATTATTATTATTATTATTATTATTATTTATTATTATGTTTCCCTCTGGTTAAACCACTAACTCTGGAGACTCTTTCCATAAACCATCATATCAACAATTTCTATTTTAAATCCATGTCAATGGAAAGTTCCTATTTTTTTTATTTTATTTATTTGTATTATAATTTATTGTCTTTATCTGATCCATTTATTTATAACCACTCCTTAAAAGCATTTAAATGCAGGTTGGATGTGAATGAGAAAAAAAATCGAATTTGGACATTTCAGAGCTGCTATTAAAAGAAAAAACTAAACGACAACATATGACCAGAATCCAGAGTGCTGTGTTGTTTCTCCCTCTCTTTCTCCTCCCACAGTTTAGGAGCTGACCTTATATATCTCCACCTTCCACCGTGTTGCCTTCAAAGAATAGACAGCAACTGAAGAAGCAGTTTGACTTTTGCACTTTTTGACACTTAGGCATTATTTAAAAACCTGACTCTTTGTTCCTGACCATGTGGATGAGGTTTGCCTTGTTGGTTGTCTTCATGGTTCATGTCCAGGGTCAGGACCGAGCCTCGTTCCGCAGGTCTGGTGACCGCTACGGTCGATGCCAGTACACCTTTAGCGTGGACAGCCCGGTGGAATCCAGCTGCCCTGGCACCATGGAGACAGAAAACTTGAGCGCTCGTATAACGCTACTGGAGGCCGTGGTGAGCAGGGTGTTGGGGGCCGAGACACTCACAGAGACTCTGAGGACGCCAGGAGAGATGGACGAGATGAGGCAGCTTCTCCAGGAGAAAGAGCAGCTGGATGTGCAAGTGAAGGAGCTACAGAGACAAGTGGAGGAGCTCACGATGGAGACAGAAAAGCTCAGAGAGAAACCGTGTCCGTCGCTCACCAACTCAGAGGATCGCTTCGACGTCAATCGAGGCAGCGGTAAGGATTTCAATGGTGTTACGAATTTAAAAACCTAGCCGAGAGAGATCATTGCAAGTAAGATTATTAGGAAAATACTCATTGTTGGGAGATGTTCTGCATGTTAGCCATCCAGAATGATTTACATTTTCAGACGAATTTCGAATTTGTCGCTGTTTCTTCTGTAGGTCCTGGTGTGAGGGGTGCATTTCTGGAAATGAAGGCTGAGGTTTCTGAAGTTCCAGTTCCTCCTAAAGTTCAGGAGGACCTCCAAAACTCTGCAGGTCTGACAACTTCTGCTTTATCAAACCGCTTAACTCTGTAGATTAGCGACCGGTGGCGATGGCATGCTTTAGAAAAAGCTTTATTTTTTGCAGTTTTTTTAGGTGCTTTGGAGCATTTCTCAGATCAGAAATGAAATTCTCAAACCTCCACATCGTGCAGTCACTTGTGCACATCATAAAAGCAATTTGTTCTTCTGCACCTGATGCACAGCATAAGGACTCAACTTCTTTGATGGACCCTTGCGAGGTCTGTTCAGAGTGGAACCCGTCCAGGAAAACCTCTGTATGACCCTGATTACTGTACTGTAACTCAGTTTCAGGGTGTTACAAATCTTCTTACAGCCTCGGCATCTTTGTGCAGAGCAACAACTCTGATTCTCAAAGTCTTTACCATGAGGTCCATGTAGAACATCTAGTGGTCAGTATGAGAGAATTGGACACAAAGCACCCCATTTTAACTGCTCTAATACACAATACACACATTTGTCTGGTCCGGTCAAGCAGACAAAAATATGAACATATGAGTGGGACTTGGTGCAAACGGGATAATCAGAAATAATGAAATATTGCACAGTTATGCTAATAACTGCTAACTAATAATAACTAATAATAGTAATAATAATAATATATAAAGAAATAACAGCAGTCTGGGTGTAAAGTGTCAAGTGGTGCATTAGCAGCAACATGGGAAAAGAGGCAGACATCATGGTTTGTTGTCTGCCTTAGTTCTTAGCAGCTATGTGTTTGAATGTGTGTGTTTGTATGTGTGTGTGTGTGTGTTGGGGGAAATACAGGCTACTGCTCTGGAAAAGAAGCTGTTCCTCAGTCTGTTAGTGTGTGTCCTGAATCTTTTGCCCGATGGGAGGGGCGCAAACACTCTGTGTCCTGGACGGGTTGAATCCCGTCCAGGGATTGATGATGTTGCTAGTTCTATTGTGTAGACGGCTAGCATAAACCATGTCGAGGTTGGGGAGCTTGGTTCCCATAATCCTCTGTGCAGTCTTAACTATATGAGGCTCCTTGTAGGGGGCGTGGCCTCAGCGGCCCTACAGTAAGTGTGCTGTGTGCATGTGATTGATGAATGTGCAGGTAAGAACTCAACAAAAAATTGCATTAAATCTGGTTGTTTTAACCAAAATGATCCTGCAAGAGTTCAATGTTATAAGCGACTTGTAAATGAAAATGTTATTGACATTAATTCCCATGTTATATTTCCAGTTTTGCAACCCCAATTTTAAGAGATGAACTAAGAAAAATACAGGCTTTTGCAATTGATCCAATCTATTGTGTTGTTTGTTTTAAAAAATGTAGTTACTGGTTTGCAAATATTAAGAATAATTTGAGAAATGCTCCAAAGCAACTGAGAAAAAACGTTTTGTGATTCGAAACTTCTTTTTCCTGAAAGGTTGTGGGGAACTTGTTGCTGTTGGGGAGCCTGAGACCCATCAAAAGGCAAACAGCATCACAGGAAAATACGGGATGTGGTTCCAGGACCCCAAGTCTCCAGGAGCTCCGTATGGGCCGGACACAGTTTGGCGTGTCGAAACCGTGAGCAATGAAGTACGAGAACTGTATGCCTATGAAAACCTGGAACAGCTTGCTCGAGGCTACCCCATGAAGGTCCTGCTTCTTCCAGAGTCGATGGAAAGTACTGGAGCCACTGTCTACCGGGGTTCCCTTTACTACCAGCGCAAACAGAGCCCCACGCTTCTGCGGTATGACCTCACCCGGGAGGATGTTGTGGCCCAAAGAGACCTGCCATACCCTGGATTCCATGGCCAATACCCGTACTCCTGGGGTGGCTACACTGATATCGATCTGGCCGCAGACGAGAAAGGACTATGGGCCATCTACAGCACAGAAAAGGCCCGTGGAGCCATCGTCATCTCGCAGCTCAATCCCGAAAACCTGAAAGTAACCAGGAGCTGGGAGACCAACATCCAGAAGAAGAAAGTGGCGAATGCTTTTATGGTGTGCGGCAGGCTGTACACGGTGGCGAGCTACAGAGCCAACAGCACCACCCTCAATTTTAGCTTTGACACAGCGAGCGGCCAGAGCAAAGCCCTGAACGTGCCGTTCCGTAACCGATACGGCTACAACAGCATGATCGACTACAATGCAGCCAAAAGAAAGCTGTACTCCTGGGACAATTTCCACATGGTCACCTACGACGTGAAACTCACGAGGGCCAGCTCACAATCGTCGTTCTAGATATAAGAAGCAGCTCTTCCCTCTTTCTAATCCCTGACCTGCAGTGGTTTCTACTTTGGCAGGGAAAATATCCCGAATTTGCTGCTTACTGCCATCTTCTGGTTCAAAGATCAACTACACAAAAAATGCTTCATAAAACCTTCTTCTTGATTTCTCCATTTTAATTCCTAAACCTCCAATAAACTCAACTACATCTTATGGTGTTGCCAAATGACAATTGTAAAATAAAGATTCAAAAGTTTTGCAATGTTTTTGTGCTTCTGTGACTGAATGTAAACATTTCAAACTCATCTGCTGTTATAATAGCATCCATTCTTCTGGGAAGAGGTTCCACTAGATTTTGGAGTGTGCATGTGGAGATTTGTGGTCATTTAGCCACAAAATCAGGTATTCAATAGGATTAAGGTTAGAGCTCTGTAGCAGGAGATCTTTTACATCTTCTAACTGCTGGTTTTGTGCACAGGGGATTCATCCTGATGGAACAGGCTTGGGTCTGCTAGTTCAAGTGAAAGGAAAGATTCATGCTATACAATTGCATGCCTTCAACGTTCAGCATAAAAGTTTGGGGAAGAACCACATATGGCCGGAAACATCAAGTGTTTAAAAACCTTTGTGTAATTTTAATGTTTGAAATGCAAAGATATAGTTATAAACAACGATGACACAAAAGGCTAGTTGACCAAATATATTCATCTCTCAGACGTTAACCGCTGAGTATCTTTATACTATAATCCAGGGTCTGCTTGGAGAACACAGTATTTTTTATCTACTAGAACAATCTCTAGAAACATAATCATTTAAAAACCTGAAAACAGCATTATTTTAGCATGAAATTGTGACCCTTTTCCCACACCATATTATACAGTAGATTATTCACCATTATGAAACATCTGCAATATTCCACATCACATGCTTAACAGGAAGTCTGATATTTCCAGTGAAATCAAGATACTGACTCACAAGGCCACTTTAAAACATTTGAAGCCGAAAGTAGCACGCTAGCTGCCTAGCGATAGCATAGCCAACCTACTGCAAATAAGGTCATTTTGCATTGCTAAGTCTATTTACTGTAAAACCTTCATCGCTTCTACTCATCTAAGAGCAAAATGTAGCTTTGAGACAGAAATGTTATTTAAAAAAAGGAGATATGGATATTATGGTGATGAGTTAGAAAATTTGTACTCCTTATATGATGTTGTCTTTGCTTGGTTTGTTATAAATATGCTACAAAAAGGGATCAGTAGTACCTCAGTAGGACATTCTTGATCTTTAGGAGACCTTTTCGCTACACACTCTTTTAACACACGCATTATATATATTATATACATGTATATGGACAAAAATGTATAGACTGTATGGCCAAAAGTTTGTGGTCACCCGACCATTAGATTTTTCTTTTTAACATCCTGTTCCAGATTTAGTCTACAGGTTGCATAAACTCCCATTCTTCTGGGAAGGTGTTATCCTAAATTTTGTGAAGATTCAGAAACAAGGGCGTTAGTAAAGTCAGGTGCTACTGGATGCGATGAAGTGGTAGCTCAGTGGATAAGATGTTGGATTCCTGATTGGAAGGTCATGCGTTCAAATCCCAGCACTATCAAGCTCCCACTGCTGGGCCCTTGAGCAAGGCCCTTAACCCTCAGCTGTATAAATGAAATGTACAGTACATAAGAATGAGATCTAACTTGGTTCAGAGATTTTCTACAAACTTCCCTGTAGCTGTAAATGGATTTAAAAAATGGATTTAAAAAAAGTTGCTTAGCTGTATAACTACAATAACTTCAAGTTGCTGTAGATAAGTGTGTCTGACAAATGCTGTAAATAAAAGTGAGGTGAGAAGGCCAGTAGGTTTTGAGTTCTGCTGGAGCAGGTCTGAAGTCTCCTAGTTCAAGGGAAAATGTAATGCTACTGCATCCAATGGCGTCCTGTACAATTGTGTGAAAGGATTGGAGAAAAAGAAAATACGTCTGGAAAAACCAGACGCCCCAATACTTTTGACCATAAACGTGTCCAAAACTTTATTATTCTTTGTTTTGTGTGTGTGTGTATATAAGTGTGTTAAATCTGCTTATTCAGAAAGTACGATAAGGCCGTTGTGTGTCTCTCAGCCCTTCTGGGTGACGTGTTTCCCGAGTGCAGCAATCAGGACATCCTGAAGCCTCTCCACAGACAGCCAGCACGTCTCCACCACGCTGTAGTGACAGGAGCCCATAGCCAGAGCGAGAACAACGCCGCTCACGTTGTGCTGTCCAAGCAGAACCTGCGTCAGAGCCAGGAGGAGGGTCCAGGAGAGCAGCACAAAGCGCATGGGGCAGTCTGACAGCAGCCGTGCCTGCAGGAAACGGGTGCACATGGCAACCCGGGTAGCGTGGCCTGACGGGAAGGAGTGAGGGTGAGGAAGCAAAGTGGCGAACCACTCGGAGTGATGATAACTCACAGCACGCTTCACTAGTTTAACCAGGGCGTGGTCTAACAATAAGGCTAGGGAAAGGAAAAAGAGGGAAAGAGGGAGGACAGAAAAATGAAAACAAGTTATATTTATTCTTTATAAGAAAAAAATGAACTTCTTATAATAAGTATGTCAGGTTTTTCAGTGAGTCTGTGCAGATCTTTTACCTCCAAGGCTCAATCAGATCAGATCAGATCATTAAAAGCTTCACATTTCATTGTGTTGGAGGAATTCTAGCACACTTTACTGAGACAGACAGACAGATAGACAGATGTATAAACAAAAAGATAGCAAATGAGATATGTATAGACAGAGCAACAAAAACAGACCAAAGGAAGCAGACAAACAAATGTAAATATAGACGGAGAGGGACATAGATAGACAGGTGATAGATGGATCGATGGGCAGAGAGTTGAATAGACAGAGACAGAAAGAAAGAGATGTAAAGACAGACCAAGAAAGATGAATGTATAGAAGAAGACAGAAAGAGAAATGCAGACAGGCAAAGAAATCTATAGATAGACAGACAGAGGGAAAGATTAATAAATAGACAGTCAAGTAGACAGACAGGCCGACAAATGAATGAACAAACACAGATAGACAGGCAGATATAAAAGAAATAGTGGTAGAGAGAAAGTAAGATGTATCGAGAGACAGACAAAAATATCGAGACAGAGAGACAAACATAAAGTCGAAGAGACAGAGAATTGGACAGACAGACAGACAGACAGACAGACAGACAGACAGACAGACAGACAGGCAGACAGGCAGACAGACAGACAAACAGATAGAGAGGGACACCAACAGGGAGTCCAGAGACAGAGAGTTGTACAGACATACAGATAGACAGACAGGGAATAGGAGAGACAGATAGTTGTAAAGACAGACAGACAGACTGAGAGTAGTAGAGACAGAGAGTAGTACAGACAGACAGACAGACAGACATTTAGAGAATATGAGAGACAAAGAGTTGTATGGACAAAAAGACAGACAGACAGACAGACAGACAGACAGACAGAGAAGTAGTATAGACAGACAGACAGACAGACAGACAAAAAGAGAATAGGAGAGACAAAAAGTTGTATAGCCAGACAGACAGACAGACAGACAGACAGACAGACAGACAGACAGACAGACAGACAGGCAGATTGGGAGTAGTAGAGAAAAAGAGTTGTATAGAAAAACAGACAGAGAATAGGAGAGACAGAGAGTTGTATGGACAAACAGACAGGCAGACAGACAGACAGACTGAGAGTAGTAAAGACAAAGGAGTAGTCTAGACAGACAGACAGGGAGCAGGAGAGAGAGTGGTATTGACAGATAGAGAAGGAAACACTTAGACAGACATACATAGTAACAGATGTATAACAGAAAGAGAAAGAGAGATTTATCGACAGACAAAGAGATTTAGAGACAGATACAGACAAACAGATAACTGAGAGATATTGACTAAGAAAGAGAAAGATGGAGAGACATACAGAGGGCAGACACAGACAGACAGACAGACAGACAGACAGACAGACAGACAGACAGACAGACAGACAGACAGATGTAAAAACAGAGAGACAGACATTAAAATTTTTATTTTATTAATTAAGATGTTGGATGTCTGATCAAAAGGTTGTGAGTTTAAATCCAACCACCACCAGGCTGCCATTGTTTGGCCCCTGAACAAGGCTCTTAACCCTCAACTGCTCAGTGTATGAATGAAGTGATTGTAATGCACTCTGGTTAAAAGCCTCTGTCGAATTGCATGAAAATGTTTGCAGGCTGAATTAGCAGTAGAATCCAGAATCCATTGCTGATTTCTTTAAAGAACTCTAGACGTTTCTTCAGAAATTGACCCCTAAGCAACCTTTTCTTTTATAGATGGAACGATTGTTTTTGCTCCTCTGAATATTTGCGTGTCTGAACTTCTGGACTGTTGCCAGAATGCAGCGCAGTGTATTTACAGGGTGACAGCGGAGACATTTTTTCCACCAGCATGTCCATTGTTCTTTATCCCTCCAGCTGCCTTAAACTGTACATTAATAGAAAGCAGGATAAAAATGGAACCTGGACGACAGCCAACGTATCCACATATGAAAGAGACCCGCACTGACCGAGGGCACGGTGGGATGGTCCATGGAAAAAAGATAATATATCTGTCGATTAGCTATTGTAGGGATTTAGAGAGAGAATGAGAGAGAGAGAGAGAGAGAGAGAGAGAGAGAGAGAGAGAGAGAGAGAGAGAGAATGGAACTAAAAGAGAATTATGAATTAGAGAGATGTTTAGAAAAAGACACAAAATAGTAAAACAAAAAGAGAGCTGTATAGACAGGGTGTCAACAAAATTAAACACACAGAGAGAGAGAGAGAGAGAGAGAGAGAGAGAGAGAGAGAGAGAGAGAGAGAGAGAAAAAGAGAGAGAGAGAGAGAGAGAGAAAAAAAGACAGACAAAGAGGCAGACAGACGAATGTAGGTAGAGACAAACAGAGGTGTAGAGACAGACTGACTGAAGTAGAGACAAATAGAGGTGTAGAGAGAGAAATAGAGACAGAAAAAGAGACAGATAGGTGTGGAGACAAACAGAGAAGTAGAGAAAGACAGTCAGAGGTGAAGACAGACAGACAGAAATAGCACAGACAGAGACATAGAGACAGATTTAGAGACAGATAGACAGACAGAAGTAGAAACAGATAGAGATGTAAAGACAGACACAGACAGACAGACAGACAGACAGAGATGTAAAGACAGTGACAGTCAGAGTGAAGTAGAAACAGATAGATAGAGGTGTAGAGACAGAAAGAGAGAAAGATATCTATGTAGACAGAGACAGACTGAGATGTAAAGAGAAATACAAAGACAGAAAAAGAGACAGATAGAGAAGTAGAGAAAGACAGACAGAGAGACAGAGAGGTGACGACAGAGACAGACAGGGTGAAGTAGTCACAGATAGATAGAGGTGTAGAGACAGACAGAGAGAAAGATATCTATGTAGACAGAGACAGAGAGTTGTAGAAAGAGAGACAGAAAAAGAGACAGGTGGAGAAGTAGAGAAAGACAGACAGACAGACATTAATAGAAGCAGACAGAAATGGAAAGACAGAGACAGAGAGACAGAAGTAGAGACAGACAGATAGAGGTGTAGAGACAGATAGATAGAGATGTAGAGACAGAGAGACAGAAGTAGAGACAGACAGATAAAGGTGTAGAGACAAAGAGACAGAAGTAGAGACAGACAGATAAAGGTGTAGAGACAGAGAGACAGAAGTAGAGACAGATAGATAAAGGTGTAGAGACAGAGAGACAGAAGTAGAGACAGATAGATAGAGATGTAGAGACAGAGAGACAGAAGTAGAGACAGACAGATAGAGGTGTAGAGACAGAGAGACAGAAGTTGAGACAGACAGATAAAGGTGTAGAGACAGAGAGACAGAAGTAGAGACAGACAGATAAAGGTGTAGAGACAGAGAGACAGAAGTAGAGACAGATAGATAGAGATGTAGAGACAGAGAGACAGAAGTAGAGACAGATGGATAGAGGTGTAGAGACAGATAGATAGAGGTGTAGAGACGGAGAGACAGAAGTAGAGACAGATAGATAGAGATGTAGAGACAGAAGTAGAGACAGATAGATAGAGGTGTAGAGACGGAGAGACAGAAGTAGAGACAGATAGATAGAGGTGTAGAGACGGAGAGACAGAAGTAGAGACAGATAGATAGAGATGTAGAGACAGAAGTAGAGACAGATAGATAGAGGTGTAGAGACGGAGAGACAGAAGTAGAGACAGATAGATAGAGGTGTAGAGACGGAGAGACAGAAGTAGAGACAGATAGATAGAGATGTAGAGACAGAAGTAGAGACAGATAGATAGAGGTGTAGAGACGGAGAGACAGAAGTAGAGACAGATAGATAGAGGTGTAGAGACGGAGAGACAGAAGTAGAGACAGCGAGATAGAGATGTAGAGACAGAGAGACAGAAGTAGAGACAGACAGATAGAGGTGTAGAGACACAGAGATGTAGTAACTTGGAGTTTTCTGCTTAAGGAACAATCGTATTGTAAATATAACAGCACGAAACGGGGTGTGTGTGTGTGTGTGTGTGTGTGTGTGTGTTTATACACCATGCTGCGCAGTGTATTTTACATTTACCCAGGAACAGGTTGATCATGACTTCTTGCTCCTTCACAGTTTCACTGGAGATGAGAAAGTAGAGGGTGATGGAGATCCAGGTCACCGCGTGTCCGCTGAGCTCCACAAGCTTCACCAGCGGCCTCATTCCCCCCAGGGGCGCCTCCTTCCCGGCGCACAGCGCCATCCTGCGGGAGAACCACACATCCACGGCCAGCAGCGAGCGCAACGCCACGGCGGGGAGGGACGGGCTCGGGCGCGCGGGAGAAGCGAGCGGCGCGATGCTGGAAGTCCGGCGTCTGGACCGAGACACTGTGGAGGACGTGGAGGATGAGGAAGATAAGGAGGAGCTGGGAGACGAGGCGGCTGGTCCGCTGGTCGTCACGGCCACGGCGCTGTTCCTCCGCGCTTTTGGAGACGGCATGGCGTAACTGAAGCTCCAGAAGCTCCGCTGAATCCCAAATCCACGCGCGCATGCAGGAACAGGACTCTTGAAAAGTTCTCTTTAACTCACCTGGGCTATTTATAATCTACTGCACGTCCTCGGGACCACCAGCTTGGAGCTTAGATGGTCACATGACTAAGCGAAGCCCCTCTAACATATATAGTCCTGGTTTGCTCTTAGAATGACCTCCAATCTTCTGGGAAGATGTTCCAAAAGATGTGGAAATTTGTGCTCCTTGCTACACTGTAGGTGAGGTAAAAAAAAAAAAAGCTCTGGGGTGCCATCAGCGTTCATACGCATGAGGGTTGAAGCTGGATCCATGGATCTATGGATCTTCATGGAGCTGGATTTGTGCACGGATGTCATGCTGGAACATCTCCAATTTCGTGTGCAGGGAAAATTTCATGCATCCACACCCAAAGATATCATGTTCACCTCCAACCTTGTGGAGGAACACAATTATGGGAATATGCGGTATCCAGTTTGGAGAAGATCCACATGGCTGGAAAACTCTGAAACAAACAGTAGAAGCCATCATAGATGTTGTACTGGTTTTATTGGAAACTTTAAAGGTCTGATACCATGAAGGACAAATGGAATATCATTGAAGATCACACGTTGGGGTCTACTGGACGTCATTAGGGAGCGGAAGGACACGTTCATGGTGTGTAAAGGTGCCATTAGAAATGACGTGCGCACACGGGAACTCCTCTTACGTCACATGGCCATGACGCGGAACGGGAAGAGGAGTGTAGGCGGCGCGCGTGCCATTTTACTTTCATCTCTTCTTGTTTCTTATCACCATCATTATCACCATCATTATCACCATCATCATCATCATCATGCCAGCTCCTCTGCTCGGAGATGTGTTCCCAGACTTTGAAGCCGAGAGCACCATCGGGACCCTCAGACTCCATGAACACCTGGGAGACTCGTGAGTAGCGCTTTTACACACCAGCACCTAAAATACACACCGCATGAGGTCTGAAACTGAAAACATTACAATACAAAAACAAAGCAGGAAATAATGTTTTATTTTAATAAAAAGTGTTCTTTATGCTCAAGTTTCTGGTCCACCTGGAAATGTGTATGTAAACCCTCTACTGCGTAAAAACTATATTTGACTGGAAATATTACAGAACTGGCAACCCAGGCTGTGTATTCATGGTGACTGGGTTTTTATGGCAACCCTCTGGGTTTATGCCCATGTTTCTGGTTTAGTCCACCTGGATCTTTTTTATTAATAAAAAACCTTCTACACTGTATAAACAAACAATAAAACTGTAAATATAACAGAACTGGCAACCCAAACCAGAGAGTTGCCAGTTCTTAAATGTTTACAGTTGAATTGGCAAAATCTCACAAACTGGTTTATGTTGCTGGTGAATTTCCACCCATTTAGTTTTCATGTTGTAATCATGATGACTGGCAACCCACTGTTTTTTTTTTGCTCAGGTTTCTTCCACCTGGAAACTTGTATATAAAACTTCTACCCTTCAACACAAAACAATCTACCTTTAATTATAACATAACTGGCAACCCACCCAGGGAACTACTCTACATTGTTTCCCTTACCTTTTGTTCAAGTTTCTGCTTTTCTCCAGCTAAAACTGTTGAAGTAAAACCCTCTACACTTCTTAAGAACAATCAAACTGTAAATATTACAGTAATGGCAACCCAGTGTTTGCATTATCCTTTATTATGAGAAGAAACCAGAGTGATAGTTATAGATTTTCTCTTCTCCCATAAACATTTTTGGTGACATTTCTGCTCAGTATTCAGGAAAAAAAACACTCATTGTAAATTTACACAACTGGCAACTCACCCAGGGAATTACACCAGACTGGATCATTGACTGTAGATCTGCATTCTTAATGTCTGAGACTGGCAACCCACTGGGTTTATGCTCAAGTTTGTGGTTTATACAATGCTACAGTGCCATTCGTTTACTGTTTACAGTGTATTCATGGTGACTGGCAACCCAGTGTGTTTATTCCCAGGTTTCTTTCACCTAAAAATTTGGATATAAACCTGGGTAAAAAAAAAAACGATCTAACTGTAAACATTACATAACTGGCAACCCCCTGGGTTCCTTCTCAACTTTCTGGTTTTCTGCACCTGGAAATTTGGATAAAAATATTCATATATATGTAAACCTTCTACAATATAAGTGTAAAGATTAATGAACTGGCAACCCATTGGGTTTCTTCTCAACATTCTGGTTTTCTTCACCTGGAAACTTCCTGTAGACTGGACAGATTTGAGTGTTATAGACAATTCAAGGGCAGATCTTTTTCATCCCACGTGTCAAATGTACGTGTTCATAGTGACGAAGGTGATGAGGCTGCACTCTGAACTAGCGTTTGAAGTGGGTTTGTGATTTGTGCTGATGATGCAGGTCATGGTGTCACGGAGGAAACAGGGAGGAAACCTTGGCAGTGCTGTGAAAGCTTTTATCCACCCAGTAAAGCAAAAGAGATGCCACATGACTAATCCAGCTACTGTCTGGTCCTGTGATCTTCAGCAACGAATACTGATTTTATAGTTAGATATCAAGTTAGAAAGAAGTTATTGCGAAACAAAGCCATCTCCATAAAGATCTGCTTTCCATGGGGTGGAAGATGTGGAAGATCTCCTGCTATAGAGCTCCGACTGCATCAGTACTAACAACCTCATCCCTGAATACGATCTCACACATCCACACAAAATCTAGTGGAACATCTCAAAATGGGTGGAGCTTTTTATAAAAGTAAACAAGGACTAAATGTGGAATGGGATGTGCAGGTGTCCAAAAACATGACTTCACACACACGCCCACCAAATCACAGCTTCTCGTTTATAGGTTCTCACTTCAGAGTCAAAAGTCACTTTTTCCACCACCACAAAAAAAAAAAAAATCCAGTCGAGACCCATAGGGATCATTAAAACCTATACAATTTCCATTATAACCAATAAAACCATTAAACCAGTCTATAATGTTTTCTAGTGCCGTTTTTTTCCCCAACAGGATGCAAATTATGGAACCTCGAACCTCCGATATCAAAGAATAAACAGCTGTTTTCTTGCTGATATACTCAGTAATAAGCTCTCAGATAAGAAACACATCATATTATTTGTACGTATCATAATATTCAAATCCATGTTTAGGGCCTGATGCTCGGAGTGAAATTTCCATACGCTCCGGACACTGAGGCGAAAATAGGAGTTTATTTTAAATATCTGGATTGAATCCTGTGTAGAATTGTGCACCATCTTTTCTTCCATAGCTGGGGCATCCTGTTCTCTCACCCCCGCGACTACACGCCCGTCTGCACCACCGAGCTGGGACGAGCTGCAGCGGCCAGTCCAGAGTTCACCAAGCGCAACGTGAAGATGATCGCTCTGTCCATCGACAGTGTGGAGGATCACCACGGCTGGAGTAAAGTACGTACGCCCGACAGAATCCGAGGAAGTGAATTCGATGAGCACACAAGCAGATCAAAGAGAGAAACAAATCCAGTCGTCCATCCATCCATCCATCCATCCACCTGGCCTCCTTCCATCCATGTGCCCCTATATTCATCCATCCATCCACGTGGCCATCCTTCTAACCATGCATCCATATAATCATTCATTTATCAGTTTATCCATTCATCTGCCTGGCTATATTCTCTCATCCCTCCTTCCAGCCATCCTTCTATTCGCATACCCCTATATTCATCCATCCATCCACGTGGCCATCCTTCTAATCATGCATCCATATATTTAATCATTTATCAGTTCATCCATACATCCACCTGTCCATCCACCAACTCCATTAGTTGGTCCAATCATCTATCCATTCACCTTCCATCTGCGCATCCATCCGTCCCTTCTTCTATTTGCCCATCTGTTCATTCGGTCATCTAGCCACCATCCATCCATTGACCATCCATGGATGGTCAGATGCAGGGATAAATGGAGGATGGATGAATGAATGACTATAAACATCAATTCTTCTACCTGTTCTTCCATCCATCCATCCATTCCAAACTGTTTTATTCTTAAACGAAATGAATTCAGTAAATCAAACAATTTTGTATTGATTGTTAATAAAAACTTACTTTTATCTTTATCTTTAATACTTTTGAATCCCTTTGTAGTTACGTCTAACGTTACGTCCTCGAAACAACAAACCACCTTCACGTACGCTTTACTTCTGATTGTTGAAAAAACATTGACACCGGAGAGACTCCTTCCAACCATGTCACAGAAAGCTTTCCTCACAGAAAACCTCAGCATTCGGAATGAGCTGTTGCCATGGAAACGCTGATGTATTCAAAAGAGCGTGTTAATGTATAATAAACAGAGCTTCAGGAGTCAATCAGGACGGAAATTGAAACTTGTGGAGAAAAGCAACCTGGAGTCCTTTTGTTAGTAGGAAGTAGGAAGATTTACGATAGCTGCTTGTTTTATAGGACATCCTGGCCTACAATAACGACGAGACGGTCTCCACGTTCCCGTTTCCCATCATAGCGGATTCTAAGCGTGAGCTGGCTGTGGAGCTGGGCATGCTGGACCCTGACGCGAAAGACCAGGCCGGAATGCCGCTAACCGCCCGATGCGTGAGTGCAACTAGACTATTTACCTCACAACGATATCAGCCAATCGTAGATCACTGTGAGCTCATGTATGTAGAAGGGGGCAGACGGCGCATTGCTTTGCGGGTATATACAGTCAACCCTTGATAATTTGCGGGTTCTCGTTTGGAACCTGACTAACAGCAAGTTGCAGATTATTTTTAAATTTGCGGGAATCCGCAGCGGGACCGAATGTTCAGAAACGTTAGGAATAACATGGTATGTTTATAAAGTGACATAACGTCTAGATTAATTCACTACGGTACCATAGGGTCTGCGGGGGTGCATCCAAAATGCGCAGATTTTTGGAACTTGCGGGGGGGTCTTATGTAAGTTATGTTGAACGTAACCCCTGAGAGTTTCAGGGGACCACTGTATTGAACATGTGGTATTTAGAATATATGTCTCTGTGACTTTGAGGAAGCATTGGTTAAGGTTTAGACATCTCAGGATATTAGCTGTAGTATGATAGAGGAGATCCAAGTAGTGAGCGGAACTCGGCTACGTCTGAATCATCTGGTCAAATTTTTGTTCATATAAACTGAGATTAATCTAGTAATTAAAATCTCTCTGACTTTCTACGTCTTGTTGTTCAAGGTGTTCGTGATCGGCCCCGATAAGAAGCTCAAGCTGTCGCTCCTCTACCCGGCCACTACGGGGCGCAACTTCGACGAGATCCTGCGAGTGATCGATTCCTTGCAACTGACGGCGTACCGGCGAGTGGCGACCCCTGTAGACTGGAAGGTGGGCATGTGTGAAGGACTTCGATTGAACAAACCGATTACGCTGTTTAGAAAATCGTGCCAATCGTGGGGCGAAGATTTCAAACCCGGATTCTGGTTTCTGTATAGGAATATTCATGCGCTCGTCCTGATACGTCATCGTTGCTGTGCAGTTCGTTCGCGGGAAAGCGTCGCTAGATATGGTTTTCTGCGTGTTCATTTGAAAAGCATTGTACGGACCAAAGTCTTGTTTTTGAACATTTAACATCTAGTCCCTATTTGCTCTTATAATAATCTCCACTTTTCTGGGAAGATGTTCTACCAGATTTAATGGAGATTTGTGTGAGATCTTATTCAGGGATACAAATGTTATTAAAGTTAGGTACTGATGTAGGTGAGGTGAGGAGGTGCCGGTCTAATTTATCATGTACAATAGGGTTGGAGCTCTGTAGCAGATCTTCCAATCCAACTCATGGAAAGCAGATCTTCAAAGGAGCTGACTTTGTGCACAGATGTCATTCCCTACCAAGTTTAGGTCTCTTAGTTTAATGTTGTAACAGTTTGATGTTGATGTGCTCCAGTAATTAAAGGGTTATATGAAGGGTCTCAAAGATTTCCTTTGTCTGTCTTTCCAACAGCCTGGGGACCGGGTCATGGTTCCACCGAGCATCCCTGAGGAAGAAGCCAGGAGCCTGTTCCCTGCTGGAGTCTACACTAAAGAGCTTCCGTCTGGGAAGAAGTATCTGCGCTACACCCCACAACCTCGGACAAACCACAAGCACAACTCAGAGGACCAAAGACCCGGACGAGACCAAACTACGGAAACTATAGAACTCGCTCTCTGAAGAACGAAGATGAATCGCCAACCGATCGCCTTTGAGATACGTGACATAAAGACGACGTGAAACAGAAATCCTATTGCCTTTTTACACTGGAGTGCAAAAGTTTGTATACCCTTATAACATTACAACCTCGTTCTGTTTAAATGGTATACGATATATAATATGTATACAGTATATAATACAGTATCGACAAAAGTATTGGGACACCTGACTTTCCTTGAACTAGGAGACCCAAACATTTTTAAATTACAATAGACACAAACCCAGCTCCATGAAGATCTCCTGCTATAGAGCTCCAAACCTAATAAACACATTTTGGGATAAATTCTGACGTGGTAGCTCAGTGATTAAGATGTGAGAAGGCTGTGAGTTCAAAGCCCCAGCATCACCAAGCTAGGCCCTTGAGAAACCCTCAAGTGCCCTCAGTAACCATTAGTTGTATAAATGAGATCATTAGAAGTTGCTTTGGATTAGAACATTTTCCATAAATGTAAATGAAGAATGGAGAACAAATCTCCCCAAAATCTAGTGGAATATCTTCTCAGAAGAGTGGAGGTTATTCCACCCGTAAATGATCAGGTGTCCACAAGCTTTTGTCCATGCAGTGTATTGAAACCTGCACTGATACCATGTAATGTGGGTCGTTCGTTGGTAGGAAACGCAGGAAATAAACACATGCTATTAACACTGTCACTTCCTTTTTTCCTTTGTGAGATTCGTGGTTGTGAATTTTGCAGAACGAACGTCACAAAGAGAATTCCTGTTCTCTGAGAAGCCGAAATATCAAAACAGGTGGATCTGGTGTATATAGGATCATGAAGATCATGTTAAAGTGTGTTTGAGGCAGATCGCTTGCTCAGCTGCTGAAAGTTTTACATGACACTGGATGGCTTTGTGGCTTTCGGTTTGTCTGTTCTCACACACACACACACACACACACACACACACACACACACACACCTCTCTGCTTCTGTCAGCATTCACCACACTGAGAGCTGAGGTAGGTTTTATCTCCAGACCATTGTTGATCAACGTTCTCAGTAGAAAGTAAATCAAGGACTACGTTCATGTTTAAAGGTCTTATGAGTGAAGGAGAAATGAGCAGCATCTGGGGCGGAACCAGAACCGAGGGCAGCACGGGTTTCGGGTCTGAATACCCCCCAGAGGAAACCGTGAGGCTTTCACTTCCTGAGAGGAGACGAAGTGTCAGAGGGGCAGTTTCTCATCAGCGCTGCATACTCTCTCTGATGGGTGAAGAGACGCAGGAAGACGGCGTACTTTCTCCTGTAAAAGCTGATACACACACACACACACCATATATATAAATATTTATATATATACACACACACACACACACACACACACACACTTCTGTCTTTCTCATTCACTCGCAGTGTGAACCCACCACCTGGAGAAGTTCCCACACTCATACACTCAGAAAGAAGGGGGTTGGGTGACGTCACTTCAGTAAGAAGAGCTAAAGCCAAATTACAATTATGGATGACAAAAAGGGTCAAAAATCTCGCGGGCCCAATTTTTACTTTTAAGAGTAGAGAAGTATGGAGGAAACGTGTAAAAGGTAAAGGTGTTTACGCAGGTGTTCATCACTCGTCTCGTTATGAGGACAGAAAATACTAATGAATTTAATAAAAACTGTATATCACTGAGGTCATGTTGCCTGTTGTTTTTACACATAGAGCAACAATCTTTCTTTTACACTCATACAGCTTACTTTCTATCCATTTATCGCTACATTCCATGTACATGAAGCTCTCTCTCAAAGCTCAGAAGACAACCAGTGTCCAAGCATCTTGTCCACAACAGGTGTCCTTGTTACTATAGAAACAACAACGCATTTAAATGAACGTTCTCTGCAGTCGGAGTATAAAAAAAAAAAATCGACAGCCAATCAGAATGCGGGAAACTACGCAGTCACGTGGGTCGTCACATCAGATAAATCGTGTAATCTAAGTGTTTTTTACAGAGGTGTGAAAACCACAGATCAGCTCATAGTGTTTTCTGAATGAAGCCTGACCGTCCTACTGAACCACAACAATACCAGAGAACCCGAAATGTCTCACTGTATTTAACCAGAAAACTAACTGCAGACATTCTGACATTAAAATCTTTTTATTTATATGATGTTAAAGAGGATAGTAAAGAGGATTAGGATGAAGATGTTGAGAAGGATAGTGAGGAGGATTAGGATGAAGATGTTGAGAAGGATAGTGAGGAGGATTAGGATGAAGGTGTTGAGAAGGATTAGGATGAAGATTAGGATGAAGATGTTGAGAAGGATAGTGATGAGGATTAGGATGAAGATGTTGAGGAGGATAGTAATGAGGATAAGGATTAAGATGTCGAGGAGGACGGTGATGAGGATTTGGATGAAGATGTTGTTGAGGATAGTGAGGAGTATTAGGATGAAGATGTTGAGGAGGATAGTGATGAGGATTAGAATGAAGATGTTGAGAAGGATAGTGATGAGGATTAGGATGAAGATGTTGAGGAGGATAGTGATGAGGATTAGGATGAAGATGTTGAGGAGGATAGTGAGGAGTATTAGGATGAAGATGTTGAGAAGGATAGTAATGAGGATAAGGATTAAGATGTCGAGGAGGACGGTGATGAGGATTTGGATGAAGATGTTGAGAAGGATAGTGAGGAGTATTAGGATGAAGATGTTGAGAAGGATAGTAATGAGGATAAGGATTAAGATGTCGAGAAGGACGGTGATGAGGATTTGGATGAAGATGTTGTTGAGGATAGTGAGAAGTATTAGGATGAAGATGTTGAGGAGGATAGTGATGAGGATTAGAATGAAGATGTTGAGAAGGATAGTGAGGAGTATTAGGATGAAGATGTTGAGAAGGATAGTAATGAGGATAAGGATTAAGATGTCGAGGAGGACGGTGATGAGGATTTGGATGAAGATGTTGAGGAGGACGGTGATGAGGATTTGGATGAAGATGTTGAGGAGGATAGTGAGGAGTATTAGGATGAAGATGTTGAGGAGGACGGTGATGAGGATTTGGATGAAGATGTTGAGAATGATAATAGAGATGCTGAGGATGATGACAGTGAGGATAATGAGGATGATGGTGTTGAGGAGAATGATGATAGCAAGGATGATAATGGTGATGCTGAGGATGATGGTGTTTAGGATGATATTGATGATGTTGAGGAGAAGGGTGATGATGATGATGATGGTGGTAAGAATGATGATTGTGGGCATTATGAGGATGATAGTGAGGATGATGGAGAGGAGGATGGTGGTGGTGGTGGTAAGAATGATGATAGTGGGCATTATGAAGATGATATTGATTATGCTGCGGAGGATGATGATGATGATGGTAAGAATGAAGATAGTGAGCATTATGAGGATGATGGTGAGGAGGATGGTGGTTTTGGTGATGATGATAGTGGGCATTATGAGGATTATAGTGAGGATGATGGAGAGGAGGATGGTGGTTTCGATGATGATGATGATAATAAGAGTGATGATAGTGGGCATTATGAGGATGATGGTGAGGATGATGGTGGTGGTGATGATGATAAGAGTGATGATAGTGGGCATTATGAGGATGATAGTGAGGATGATGGTGGTGGTGATGATGATAAGAATGATGATAGTGGGCATTATGAGGATGATATTGATTATGTTGAGGAGGAGGATGATGATGATGATGATGATAGTAAGCATTATGAGGATGATATTGATTATGTTGAGGATGATGATGATAATGATGATGATAAGAATGATGATAGTAAGCATCATGATGCTAGTGAGGAAATGAAACCTGACCAATCATATCTTCTCACCTCTCGAGCTTGAGGTCTGGTTGAACCACTTCTCCTATGCTGGCCATTTTCTCCATGGCTTCCTGAAAAAACAGTGACATTCATTACAGATGTCACGTAATACATGTGACACCTTTTCCACAGAAAAACACACTTCAGCACTAATTTGGCTTTTTTATGGAGATGTAGGACGTTGACCTAATGAAGGTTCTTCTGATGTGGGTTAGTGGTATCTGAAGTACGCAACAAAGACGCTCAATATCACACGTCTGCCGAGCGCATTGACCTCGATAGTGCCTCAGAACACACGCACGCACGCACACACACACACTCACACACACACACACACACACACACACACACACACACACACACACACACACACACACACACACAGAACGTATTACCATTGCTTTATTTCTTGCTGCATTTACACCACATTTATTTAAGGTTCAAGAGATTTTTGACCTGGAAACAGTGTTCCACCCTACACTGAGATCTTCTGTGAAGACTTTCTGTATTTGAATTACTGGAGATACTCGAGACTCAGCCCCATGTGGATTATGAGGATTCCGGTGATGATGATGATATGAGGATGATGAAGGTGGCGTTATTTGTTGCTGTACCTGTATGGACGTGTAGTCCTGTGAAGCACAGGCTCCAAGAACAGCTGCACCGACCAACACGGCCTCTCTCTCTGCAGGCAGGACAATCGGCAAACCTGCGCGCACACACACACACACACACACACACAAATAAAAAAAAGAAGAGGAACAATTCTGCAAATTTCCGACCATTAAAAACCACAACCCCAGAAGAACAGTGTCACCTGACACTCAGTATATAATTATTAATATTTTATTTAGATTAATATTTTCTTACCTGTGACGTTGGCGTGTATCTGTACAAACAGAGGGTTCTTACTGAGTCCTCCACACAGGAACAAGGTCGTGATGTCATGCCCTGCTTCCCTCATCGCATCCAGGATGTGTCGGGTGCCAAGCTGTGATGAGCAACAGTCACAAATCACAACCCGAAAACAGCAAACAAAAACAAATAAACCAGGTGTGGATGGGCGTGGTCCCGTCTTTCATATGAGAGAATACAATCTGAAACTCACAGCAGTAGACTGGAGTGTAGCGAGGTAAAGAAGAGCCAAGTCATCCAGCGTCTGAGACAAAGACAGTCCAATAACCTGCACACAGGCCAAATAAAATATGCACTACGCATGAGGGGGAAAATAAATACATTCAGATGGTCTATTAGTAGTTTTAAATGTAGTAGTAATTATAGTACAATGATGGTTAGTGTAATACACTGTGTCTCCAAAAGTACTGAACGTGTGTGAGAGTTAGAATAGTAGTCAAACTATTAAAAAAGGGAATAGTTATCATTCTGAAGATGTTAAGAATGATGATGAAGCTGAGGATGATGGTGGTGAGGATTATGAGGATGTTGATGAGAATGATGATGAAGCTGAGGATGATGGTGGTGAGGATTATGAGGATGTTGATGAGAATGATGATAATGAGGATGATGGTGGTGAGGATTATAAGGATGTTGATGAGAATGATGATAATGAGGATGATGGTGGTGAGGATTATGAGGATGTTAATGAGAATGATGATGAAGCTGAGGATGATGGTGGTGAGGATTATGAGGATGATGATGAAAATTATGATGAAGCTGAGGATGATGGTGGTGAGGATTATGAGGATGATGATGAAAATTATAATGAAGCTGAGGATGATGGTGGTGAGGATTATGAAGATGTTGATGAGAATGACGATGAAGCTGAGGATGATGGTGGTGAGGATTATGAGGATGTTGATGAGAATGATGATGAAGCTGAGGATGATGGTGGTGAGGATTATGAGGATGTTGATGAGAATGATGATGATGAGGATGATGGTGGTGAGGATTATGAGGATGTTGATGAGAATGATGACGATGAGGATGATGGTGGTGAGGATTATGAGGATGTTGATGAGAATGATGATGATGATGAGGATGATGGTGGTGAGGATTATGAGGATGTTGATGAGAATGATGATGATGAGGATGATGGTGGTGAGGATTATGAGGATGTTGATGAGAATGATGATGAAGCTGATGATGATGGTGGTGAGGATTATAAGGATGTTGATGAGAATGATGATAATGGTGGTGAGGATTTTGAGGTTGTTGATGTTTTTTCTCACCATTCCCTTTAAGGTCTGGTCGGCGAGAGGAGACCGGTTGCCATGGAAATCGGGCCCCACGTGCAGTCCGGTGGTCAGTTCGTCCAGGTTTTCCAGGTCTTTGGCCATGTCCTCCAGACGGGAGTTCAGGAAAGAATAAACATGCACACCACTGAAAAGAAACAGCAATCTGTACATACTTCAAATGAAATGCAGGAGGTCTATGGAGCCTGGGGAACATCTCAGCTATCGTAGTCCAAGTCTGTGCGGAATACGGTCTTGAGGTCTCAGATTTGGGTCTTTAGACGTTTACTGAAATCATTGACTCCTACCTTTTCTCTGCTTGCTCTTTCAACTCCAAGAAAGCTGCATGTCCAGTCACCACATGATCAATCTGGAGGGGGGAAAAAAAAACACTAGGTCTAGAAGAACATCTGATCATCACACCTACTGGAGTAGAAGTGGTACTGTGCAGGACTGACCAGCTTCCCGGTGGCGCTCTGACCACCTTCGTTAAGCCACAGGTCCGGAATCATGGCGGACAGATACGGACCCCATACACCCGGAACAAACAGAGGCTTCCAGCTCACCTGCAAACCACACACACACACACACACACACACACACACACACACACACACACACACGTATAAACACCTGCATGTAAATGTAATACGGCGTCTACTGATAAAACTCACAGCCATGTGACAGGACGATGTCCCACAGATCAGAGCCGCACGAGACGTGATTGGTTGATTTTCACAAGGCAGCTGATAACCGCTCACGTCCGCTCCGAGAACTCCTACAAAACAACCATTCCAGCGTTTATTAATCCACCTAAACATCTTCCATGGATGGAGCATCAAAAACACCCGTGAGGTCATCATATAACCGACCCAGTCCTCCTGCATGGGCGTCGATCAGAGACGCTCCCACAGCCGTTCCCGGCTCCAAACCCAAATCTGAGGCTGCTTCGGGGGTCAGTCCTCGTCCGAGCGCGCTGCCGGGACAACACGTCCGCTCTCCTACACACACACACACACACACACACACACACACACACACAGGATATGTACGAGAATACGTGAACAAACATGGTCTGGGAAATGTGGGTGTTCCAATACTTTTGGACATACAGTGTAAATTCATATATTCAATGTTAAATCTCTCTCGTTCTCTATCCTGTCAATCGCAGCTCACATTAGTCCATCAGAAACGTGATCTATGATCTCAGGAACACGTAACAGGGCAGACAGCACCACCAAGTGGCTGGAGTTAAAAACACTTTTAACGCAAGATCTTTTCCAATTTAATTGAATTAGTAAACAAATATATAGGCATTATTTATCTGTTATATAACACCTTTGTTGCATTAAAACAATTATGCTGATTTGTAGCAATTGTTTCAAGTGAGGACCAAATTAATCAATTAACAAATCAATCAACCAATCAATTAATACATCAGTCAATCAACCATTAATCGTCCAATTAACCAAATAACTGGTGTGTTCATCTCGTTATTTAGTGTGCGATCGATCAGTGATTTATCGAGGCTTACCAATTTTTGAATAATTGTTCTCAGTCAGATCCTCCAGATTGATGGTGGCCCAGAAACCGTCGTTCCAGCCGTCTAGCGGAGAATAAGTCCACTTACACACCACGGTGCACAATGATCTAGAACATGGTACAGAGGTGAGTCCATCAATTTACTCAGTTATTCCTAATTCAGAGCAACAACACTGGATACGTAATAAAGCAGTAACCTGGCCGAGATCTTTATCAGTCTAATCTATCTAATC